>JANHGL010022120.1:102213-165056 GCA_024611195.1 Ceyx melanurus
GCTGACACACCACCCCCAACCCCAAAAAAAAAAAAAAAAAAAAAAAAAAAAAAAAAAAAAAGAAGATAAAAACTAATACTGGTACCAGTATAAAGTAAACAAAGTCATACTCAACCCAGCAAATGCACAGTGGTCCCCACAAACAGGATGGCAGTCCTCAGGAGCAGGAAGATAAGCAGGGTCAGAAAGAGCCCAGGCAAAGGTGTCCAAAAAGGACCCACCTCAGAAAACTTACCCCTTTATACTGAGCATGATGGTCTGGGCTACACCTGTAGCAAACTTGAGTCACCTGCCCTGGCTCACTGTAAACTACTAATGGCTTGCAGCCTATAGCAGGCCTGTGATTCTGTCTCAGTGAAACCAAGATGCTACCACACAGAGGAACCTTCCAGCTACCTCAGAGTAGCTGTCAGAAAAGACCAAGAGAGCTGAGTTTGTGACTAAACATCTATTTCCATAAAAAAATAACCTGGTTTCTAAATAGGGACCCTACTGCTTTAGGTAGTAGAGGTGAAGAGAAGACTGCAAACCCAGACAGTGCTATCACCATCCATAATGACAGCTGCAGGAAATGGGGTTTGTCCCTGTAGAGCCAGAATCTGCACCCAAAGGAGTCCCTTCACCTCCTGCAGTGACCCCAAGCTCTGCAGCGTGCCTGAGCCTCCCCTCAGCTGCACATCAAACACCTGGGAAAGTTGAGGTGTGAGCTGAGACTTCTCTGCCCCAAGAACAGCTGCTACAAGCTCTGCGCCCTGGGCACAGGGAGATGCCCTCCACCCATAGTGTCAGCTGCCTTTGCTGATGGCATTTCCAACACCAAAATCCACTCATAGTGCTTCATCCTGATTGCTTCTCAACCAATTAGAGAGCTTCCTAACAGGATGTCATGTCACATTATCTTTATTTGCACAGTGCTTCAACTGCCAGAGAGCTGCCTCGCAGCTGGGCAAAGCAACATGCTGACTTAAGGGAACATTGGCCAATTTATCATCTGCTGCCTTAGTTTCTGATTGCTTCACAAGGAATCCTCTGACCTCTCTCCTCAAATTTGGATCCTGGCCTCACAAGCAACTTCTTCATGCCTCCATTTTTTGTTTCTTTGTTTTGCCTTTTTTCTGTTTTATTTTGGGGCAAGGGACAAGAAAAGCCTGTTTTCTCTTACAGCTCTAACTGTACCAGGCCAGGTTCATTTTGAAGGTCCAAGCAGAAGAACTTCCCAGGGTCCAGGATCTGCCCTTCTGGGAGCTACAATGGTGGACGAGACTTCTGCCAAGGGAAATGAGATTTTGAATCTCGAGAACAACTTGACTGGGAAAATTGAGGCTCCGAGTCACCACAGCTCCTGTTTCATCTTTCCATAATATCCCACCGAAAATGTGGGTTCTTGCTGCTTGCGCCAGGCAGGGTCAGAGCAAGGGATGTTGAAAGTCCAGGAAGCACAAGTACCACAGTGTCCAGCTCCCACCATGCACTAGCTTCTGGATGTAAAATGGGGCTTCACCATTCACAACTTCCAGAGCCCAGTATCCAGTGCTGTAAGGCCAGCAGACCAGGTCAGCTGCCCCTAGGATGGGCCCACCTTGTCTCTGACTTACCCAGCTGCAGACATTTCCAACAACTTATGCAGTTTTCCATTCGGAAGCAGCAGGTTGGCAGTCGGACGCTTATTACCCTGACTGGTTTAGTGTTGCCTTTTGGCTGATGCACAAAAGCCTCACAGTCTCACAAAGGAGCCAGTGTCACACGAGCCGCAGCTGATCAGTAACTTTATCTAAGGCTAACGAAGGTAGTAGAGAGGATGGATCCCCATGAAATCTGGGGCTGTCATGTCAGGGAGTTCGCTGATGCTGAGGGTGTCGCGTATCTCGTAGTAGCCGGAGGAGGAGAAAGAGTGAGAAGAGACGACTTTCTTCACGTCGATGCCAAGAAGCCCTTCTTTATTAATTTACAGCTCTTTTTATACCCTTTTACCTCCAGACAATTGGACAAGAAGCCAGCCACCCCCTGGGGTGATTGGCTGAGGTGTCACAACAACCATAACCAAAACATCTTTCTATTGTTTTACAAACAGCCGCCACCAAGGTTACACAGCCGGTGAGAATCTTCTCGATCCCACGAGAAGGAAACTTCCAAGCAGTAGTCATTTTAGCATCCACACTGAGGGTTCTAGCAGTGTGAAGGATTTAGGATCACTTAGCCTCCAGAAACTAGAGTGACTGTTGCAGAATGGTCGATGTGACTGACAGGAGGTTGCAAGCACGGGGAATGGCACTCACACTGAGTAGGGAATGAAATATGGGTGTTTGCATGTTCAGTGAACATGCAAAAATGGAGATCAGACTCAGAAGTGAGACCAAAATGGAGGACAGACTCTTGGAACCAGTGACCTTTGGCCATCTATTTCTGAGATGCAGTGGAGTCAGAATCAGCCAGCACCAGCTTAATTAGCACCTGAATTACCTGGGATTCCCTGGTTTACCATCTCGACTAAAGCCTTTCTTTATCTTCCCTTTCCCACTGGCTGTACCTTTTCAGGTCTAATTTAACTGACCATTTGTTGAAATTTATCTTCTCCAACTGGACCAGAAGCTTTATGTGTAGGTTCAGAAAACATGGAGAAGCAGTTTAAACTATGTTCTTTATCTCTTCTGGAGAAAGGGAGCTGGCTGATGATTACATGGGGCAAAATCATGCAGACAAAGCTTTATAACATTGCCTCAAGGAGTACAATTTCAGGGAAACTAAGCCTGGCCTTGAGTTGGTATCCAGAGGTGGTAGAAGAAGAGTAGCAGCCCAAAGGCAGCCTATGCTCCCTTTCCAGGCTCTTCACAGACCACAAGGCTCAGGGTGTCTGTGCAGTTTTCCTGGAGACCAGTTTTGAGCCAATCCACCAGTGCTCAGTGGAAGGATTTCTGCACAAACATGTGTCTTGTCCACACTGCAGTTCCTGGGACCTGCCAGTGAACTATGAAGCTACTGCATATAAGACAGGTTACCACTGGGAAGAGGAGGAGCTATGAATTGTCACAAAAGATATATGAGAAAAATAAGTCATTGCTTTTAGAAAATGGGGTATGTTGTCCCTCTGCAAGCCCAAATGTGCCATTTCCAGTTAAGGCATTTTAATAGCAATGGGGAATTGTCCTGTCCCATCTGCAGGGCAGCACCTTTGGACTTCTCCTTAGTTAATGGAGCTGAGATTTCCCCATCCCCTGGTGATGACTGGAGTAGGCGGCCTGAGGAAAAATTCTTTATTCATGTGAAGACAACCCATCAGGTTCATTAAACTGCAGATTACATAGGCTGATGACAGAAAGAAATTAAATAAGGTTTTGTCTTATTACTTCCTTATTTTTTAATTGAATAATAGACAATTAATTTGATTGAAGATAGTGATGTTGAACAGTTTCCTAGGATATTATATGGAGACACGGTCTCACCCTGGAGGTTGCCCTCTGACTTGGTTACTTCTCTGACTGTGCTTTTGAAATGACCACTGATGTGTTGCTCTTACATTGCTAGAACTTTTCTTTTTTTGGAGGGGATAGTGGGAGGTAGGGTTATTGTCATAGTCTATTTTTAAACCAGACCCAGGGGCAGTGGAAAAGAAAGCTAGTGTGAAAGTGGGACAACTCCAGTGAGAACTGGAAGGGAAAAGAGCACAAGAACCAGGATGCTGAAATGGAGAAGTTCCAGATTTCATGTCAGCTGGGAAGAGGCCTGTCTTCTGTTCCAAGTGCTTGTGCCCATGTCAGTGCTAGTGCATCCAGAGGGAAGTTTGCCTGGACATGTGAAAGAGTGCTTCAAGCAAAACAGGCTGAATGCTTTCCGGCCCACATCTGCAAATCCCATGGGGATGGGCAGATCCTTAAGGAAACTTGCGCTGTGAGTTATGGACAGGCAAGCCACTTCCTCACCTTGATGCCTCTGCCAGCACCTGTGCCAATGCCCAGACTGATCAAATCTGTTGTGGAAATGAAGCACAAGCCTAGTGAAGAAGGAACGTGGTGAGGTAGCTGCCCCTCGACAGGGCTGATTCCCTCACCACCACAAAACGGGGAATACTGTTTTGCCCCAAGCATGCATAGTTTGTGTGGGTGTAGATTTACATTTTGTTAAGGAAAATGAAATAAGGGGACCAGTTTCAACTAGCCTGCAGTTTTATTATTTGCAAGAGCCCTTGCCTTCATGTGATTCTTTACGTAACAGCCTTACACATCTGCAAAGTATGTAAAGCATTTCCACTGTTGGGAAAAAAGGAAAAAGGGGAGGAGATTTCTGAAAGGTACTGTATCTCCTGGGAGGACTTGATAAGGAATTTTTCACTCCCACCAGGCAAGAAAACAGCAAGAATCATGGGTCTGCACTCTAGGGCAAGGTTTCCCTGGATTTATGGGATAGTAGATCACATTTCCAGGAGTGACCACAAAGCATGCTTGAGAATATACCAAATAACAGCTTTGGTTCAAAAATAAAATGCTAAAATGAAACAGGCTGAGTGGGAATAAAAACAGCAGGAAACTGAGACATGCATCCCAATTTCAGGGAGAAACAATGGTACCAGGAAGAACATGAAATTAAGAAATGGATAGAACCCAGAGAGCAGGAGGGATGTTGCCATGGGCAGTCTCTGAGTGGCTGTAGAGCTATAGCAAGCTAAGCTGAGGGCTACATTTCTGTCTTACATCACCTAGATGTGAACAAGCACACTCCTTCTTTAATGCTTATTATTACCCTATCTGATAGTACAATGTATATACATGTAAGGCTGTGGAAAAAAAATAGCAAAAAATGTTATTAATGCCTCCAAGGTGGATTGGAATGAATGAAAAAATGTCTGAAGCCGTTCAAGTGCAAAGTCTAGTGAATCAGCCCATCCACTTTTCTTTGGCTTCTGAATCTGGGTGGACCCAAACCACAAAGAAAAGAGGAAACAAAGGTGGAGTAGACATCGAGAAAGATCTTTCTGAAACTTGGCATTAAAATGTAAGAGCTCCCAATAACTGCTCAGCCCACGCAATGTGAAGCAATTGGAAAGGACTGGAAAATCACTGCACAGTGCCCTGAGATGCAGGGAGTGTTTTGTTTGTTTCTTTTTCCCAGGAGCTGTTTAAGATCAATATGACTTCTGAGGAATTGTCACCAAGTTCCTTTGCCTCTGAGGTGTTCCTTAAAATGATGTGAAAAAACACAGGAAATATGAATGTTCAATTCAATTCAGTAGTTCTGATTTGGGTTTGCACTTAATTGTCCTCATTTGGAGCTCTGTCACCAATTCTAATGGTTTTCCCCATCTATCATAGTCAGGAATGCCTCAGGCTCTGAGACTCCTTCAAAACAGGTATTTTCAACCTTGCTATACAGAGTTTCTAAGTACCCATCTCTTTGACATAATCCTGCAGGCACATCCTATACTCAGCATTGCTTACCCCTGAAAGCAGATCCCCAGTCCAAAGCACCACAGAGTCATTCTTGGTTTACAAGGTCTCAGGAGCACAAGACCATACAGCTCCTTTCTACCAGTTCCCATTCTGAAATCACATTATACCCACTAAAACCCCAGCATTTCATCACTGTCACCTGCACCCACAATCCTACATGGAGCTCAGCCTAGAAAAGTAAGGTAGGTGAATATGAAGTCATAGAGTGGCTTAGACATAATGATGCTTGGATCCAATCATGGGTTGGATCCAGTGTTTCCTACCCTTTTACCATATCAGCAGAGTGGCAAGAAAAATGAACACACTATTTCATGGAGTAGCACAATAGTTCATGATACTTTCTCTGTGGGTTTCTTTAGATCCCAAATTCAGTCATATAAAAAGCATCCTGAAACACTCTACACTGCTGCCCTCATGACTGGACATCACTCTGTTTTCACATCTTCTTGGCCAGGAGCCAGTTACAAGGAGCCTTGCCTTCTCTCAGCTGTGTGCTATATTCATTCTCTTGTTTTATCCTCTCCTCCTTCCTCCTGAAAGGTTTACTACTCAGTAGGAATTTTTTGCATTTTGAATCTATCTCAGGTCTTTATATCACTGTCCATCTCCACAGTGTCTGATCCTCTTCCTTATCATTTTCATTACTTATTCATATATTTAGATAATATAGGACTCAGAGATCACTACCAGAAACAATGCCCTGATGCAGAAACAACCCACCATCTGAGGACTGTGCAATGGAAATGTCTGAGCGAGATGGGACACCCGGGGTGCAAAGGGACTGACAGCCATGTTTGCACACCTCATCTGGACCACAGAGTGTCCTCCATGCTTTTGACTGTGTCTTCTTCTGCAAGCCACTTTATAGTGGAGTGTGACATGAATAATATCTCTTGCTTCACAAGCAAGCACTGAGAAGCTGGAGGAACCTTTTCCCTCCCCTGACTCACCCTGCAGTACTATCCTTCTGTCCTGGAGGACCTGTGAGGTCCTTTTCCACAGGAGCTCCATCCCAGCATGAGCATTGTGCTACTTATTCAGCTTTCAGAAATGATTTGCAGGTTTTCACTGACACCTGAGTCTCAGCCTTTCTCCATTGTGCACACATACTCTTCTTTTGCCAAGCATTTTAATTCACTGAAGAGGTAAAGGCAAAAAACTTTTCTCCCAGAGAGAAACTTTTCTTGTCTGTTTTTTTTGGTCCTTTTTTTGTTGCTGACACCAAACCAGCACACTGTGTTTCATGGTCTTTCCTCTGTATGCTTTTTTTTTTTTTTTTAATTTTTTGCACAGTTGCAGAGGCAAAGGATTTCTCAGTCTTAGCATCCTGTTCACTTCTGCATACTTTTGAATGCTCATTATTAAAAGCTAACTATTTATACACAGGAACAAAGTACATTCCTCTAACCCCTTGTGGCATAACTCTGCATGCTGACTGCTAAGCTCTAGAAAGGTGAATTGAATGTATGACAGAGAGCTTTTTAAAGGGATTGAATACCCACTGTACATCAACACAGTAATACCCTTTAAAAATTCTCTTTGCTATCGTTTCTTTGGAAATATGAAAGGAAACCCTTTCAACATCCTCATTCTCTCTGACTCTAATCTTGATTGTGTTGAGAGGGATAGGTGCCAGATAGCTGTATCAGTGGAAACAAAGATAAGAAGGCTGTGCATACCATAAACAGTTATATTGCTTGAATTATGTTGTTGGACAGATGCAGTGACAGGACAGTATTAATAGGGTGAGTGGTTAATTTACCTGCCTGATATATTTCAAAGAGATCAAGTTGCATTTCATCAGTGGAAAATTCCTAAGAACCTAAAATGAATCAAGAACAAGTGTATTATCTCAAAATCACTCATCTGACAACACAACACAGTGGGCATCTCACAAGAAGAGGTTAATTTAAGTGATGCCTTTGTGCACCTCACAAAAGCAACTGGGGTTGAAAACAAGATGTCAAAGCAATCTGTCGGATGAAGAATATAAGGATCCTTCAGAGAGGATTTAAATGTTTTCGGTCTATCTAGTTTTGGAATATCTTTAAGACAAAAGACTGGTGCCCAAGGTGCAATTCAACATTTTTGCTTTGATTTTCACCTTTTTTATATTCCCATCAAAGGACACATGATGGCCCCTCCAATTCACAGCTGGTATGCTGGTTTCAAAACCCACTGAATTACACCTTTAATCTTGATGGAAGCTTCTTCCACCTGCTTGCCCTAAAAATGCTTTACTGTATGCACAGCTGTGACTGCAGTTCCACCTGGTGTTCTCCTCCCTGAGTATTTGCTCTGGGCCTTCATGAAAAAATCCAGCAACACAACAGTGTCTTCACAAAGCACCATGCCCCAGGTCTCCAGGAGGGGATTCATGTGAGACCACTTCATGACTTCCACCAGTATATGGGAATGGAGCAGGTACAGCACTTCAGTCAAAGCCCCAGCCCCTCAAGAGGACAGCAGCTGTACTGCCATCCCACATCACTTGTAGACACTCTCTGATCAGTGCATCTCCTGGTTTTCATAGGTTCTTAATCATGTACTGTGCTGGTACAAACCGTTTCAGAAAGCCTTGGCAAAAGAGAGCTGAAAAAGTAGCCCTTCCTAACCCAGTTTACTTGACAGTTTCCATAACAACTTGACACAGCTATTTATATAGCAGGAGAATATAATTTGCGTTTCACCATTTTTAGAACCTTTGTTGCCATACCAACCTCAGCACCATGTAGCAGAGCACAGCCCCATTCAATTGTCTCTTGTTTGCTCGAAAGAAACTTCTATTTTAATGAATTGAAATTCAGTTGGTCTCGGGAGGAAACTTGAGAGGCTTACATGTCACTTAACTTATCATTTGAGCCCTAATTTAAATGGGCTTTTGCCTATGTGGTCTACCTTCACCCCATGGGTGTGATCATTTGCAGTGGGAAGCAAAGATGACGACAGATGGACAAGCAGACCAACATATAGGTTATTTGTCTTGGGAAGCAAATAATCAGAGGTATATGGCAGCTACTGACTTTCTCTGTGATGGAAGGTGAGGGAAATATCAACAGTTCAAAAGCTTGGAGTTAGCATTCCTGAGTCAGCATTTTGGGAGGGAGACAGGGTGTCGAGGAGTTCCAGAAAAGGACATGGTTAGGATGCAGTGAAAGTAAAAATGGGTAGAAAAGCAGCAGAAGACAACTGCCAGGGAAGAGACCGTGTTCCCAGAGGAGGAGGAGAGAAACCTTCCTGGTTTAGTCTCAGGTGCTGCTCAGTCTTGGATTCATTCTCCAAAATGTCAAGAACCAAAAGGCAGCCCAGAAGGAGACAGACATCCCCAAAGCACAACTCAGGTGGCGATTAGGTGACACCTCTCTTTGAAGGAAGCCATGGTGATTAGGCAGTTCAGTCCTTACAGCTAGGGGAAATGAATCTGGACCTCAGGTTCTCATCAAAGCTTTTTTTTTTCTGGTTCCTGCTGGCTGGTCCAGCAAGTACTCATCACTTGCATAGCTGTGGTCTGTCTGGGAAAGTTCCCATGCAGGTCAAATATAATTAATTTTAAAATATACAATGAGCAATCACAAGTATCTATAATCCACCTGACACCTTCAGCTGACTGAGAGCATTTCAGTAACCCTTTGGCTGTGCTGCATTTTGTCACTCACACTTCCTCCTCCTGTCAGGAGATGGCAGATCTGCTGTCCATGCCCTGACACCACACTGTCTCAACCTGCTGTGGTTGATAGTTTCCCAAGACACTCCTGTTCAAAATAGGTGTCCTCCATCTCCCCTCCTCGTGAGATCTGGAAGTGTCTATGTGGTCCCCAGAGCAGGCATCCATTTGGCACAGTAAACGTCACGCCAATAAGGCGACCAGTTGACATAGTGCCAATGACTTACCCTGCCTTCCACCAGCAGAAATGCACACAACAGCATTTCTAAGAAGCAGTGTCAGATCCTGGTTTGCATTAGTCTTATTGTTCTGTCTTAATCATCTCAGTACTTCTACAAGGTCTCCAGTGAGGCTGAGAAGCCTCTTAGCAGCTCTGGCACGGGTGGTTTAGCCGTCTGTGTCAGCAGATGAGAAGCTCTGCCTCACGGATGTCTGTGATCACAGAGTGCTCAACACAGACACCGACGGCTCTAGTAATAGCAGCTCTATTATTTTAAGATGTTCTACCAACCCCTTGGACTGGGGACAATAGGAAATGGCACTTACATGTCTAAATCTGCAGCACACTGAGCTGTTTGAATCTGTATGATTCGCTGTCAGACGGTACTATGTCAGGCACTGCAGGCAAAATAAAATAGACTGCATATGCATGCTCTATATGTGTCCTGCACGTAAGCTGTATGAAATGCATCCTGCCCAACTTCTGCTTGCAGAAGCCATAAATTAACTCCATGTATTCCTTGAAACATTCTTGGTAGAATCTTAGAGAACTGACAACCTGGTGTTTTTAGGTACAACCCCAGATGGTGCTAGGAGCTCTCTTCTCTTGTCTGCAGATGCTTGGAGGATGTCTGGCTGGCTACTGGAAGGAAATAGTTCTAGGTATGTTCTGGAAGAGGTCATTTGATTTCTAAATACAGCAGTTACCATACATAGTTCATAAAAAAACCATAAAGATTTGGAGTGGGTTTTTTACATACTGACAAGTAATATTTTAGCCCTGAGAAATCTGGGAAGCCCTGAAAGTTTGAAGCTTGCACTGCTGATATTTCTTCATCATATGCCTTGACTGATTGGTATTCCTGGATTCCATTTCAGTCCCCTTTCCTCTAAACCCTGCTTGATTTGCAGCCTAATGGATACCATTTAAAGTCACCAAATTCAAAGGGAAATTTTTCATTTGAAAAAATGTATCCTGAAAAAACTAGTCTTTTCACCAAAGTAATAATTCTAATAGCTGTCACATACCCCAAAAACCTGTGCCTCACTACAAATGGACCAGGGTAAGACTTTTCTCTAATTATTTGCTTTATTCAGATTGCATGTGAAGTCAGAACAGAAATGGTCCTAAGTGACATATATGTGATTCTTCCCTTATGATCCATAGCCCAAACACTTCCTTCCTGAGAGAAACCTGGCCTGGGAGGAAACTGAGGCAGAGATAAGCTATTCTGCTGATTTACACCCCTTCAAATGATTGAACTTCTCATATCCAAATTAGGATTTCTTCAAAAACTGAACAATGCCTGCAAACTTGGAAAAAAAAAAAAAAAAAAAAAAGAGAGATCTGATAAAACCTTTAAGAGTGTTTCCTGGTAATTCCCAGCCCACCAACATGCTCTGTCTCTATTGCTATTAAAATAGTGTCTTGGTCTCTGCTGGTTGCTTTCAGTATGAAATCAGACCTTACACACAGTACCTTCTTTCATATTTCTCTGCAGAAAATAATTCTCAATTTACATTCCTATGACAGAGAAACCCATTTGTCTGAAAGCTGTAGTAGAATCTTCTTTGATGGACCACCATGCAGGACTTTCAAGAGACATCAAGCCCTCTGTTTGTAGCTCGTCAAAAATTTTGTGCATAAACCTTCCAGATCTTGTGACAACCAAGACAAATTCCTCTCTGTCCTCCTTGACCCTATGGTGTCTGCCATTCTGCTGCACATCATCCCCAGCCCAGCAATGATTTCAACAACAGGCAGAGAGATCTGTGGGCATCAGCAAGAGCTGTACATTATCCCATCTGCCAAAGGCATAACCTGTTCTTTGCCCTTCAGACATTAAGTGGACTCTGTGTCTTTGTTTTTTCTACACCTAAAAAAAAAAAAAAAAAAAAAAAAAAGAAAAGGAAAAAAATAAATCCATGCCCCAAATGTCAAGCCATGGTCTGGTACATTATAACATGATCCATCCCATTTATTTTATAGCACTTTAATGCCTCTCTCAGTTGTCTCACTACACAGACTTCAGGCAGAGTGGAGCCATGTTACTTAGCAACTCACAGTACACATGATAAAATTAACCCAAACAGTTTTGTTTATTAACTCTTAATAAGGAGCAAACAAACAGCAACCTGAGAGTTTCACAACAAGAATGTTTTCCATTTTGGGTGCATTACTAATATTACTGACGACAATGTTATCTTGGGTGTTCTATGGGATTTTTTTTAGGTCTTTTGTGAAGATCTATTGAAGCACAAAAGTGTTCCCCACCCTACCCAATGACTGATATCTCTATAATGAAAAAAATATATTTAATAATAGAAAAATCTAAAGGGTACTAGAGCTAACGAGCTCTAGTTGATGATTGCTTGGCCCTGTGAAATCTGGGTTTACAGTCTGGAGATGTGTTAACCCCAGACTCTCTCCCAGACTTTGGACAAATTGCAGGGGTGGGGTTTTCAAACTGCTGGGCTTTACTCCAGGCTCTTCAGAAAATGTGACCATCAGTTACCCTGTCCCTGTACCCCATCCCTTGAACTACAGTCCTGTTTCATAGAGATTTTATAAGGATATATGTATTAGCACATTCAAGGCAGCACAGTCTTGATTTGAAAAGCTACTTAAGTTCCTAAATCACACTGACTTCTGTGGCTATCAGGCATCTAAAGATTTGGTCTTTAGGTGCTCAGGAGATGTGAGCCAGACCTGTCCCTATAAAAAATATCTGAGATATCAAATATGTTGCTCCATGTCCATCATAAAAAGAAACAAGATTTATTATTTTTATGGTTCCTGTCATATGGAATTTAAAAAAAATTATATAATTATTTGCTTTTCAAAAATATGTAAAACTTGTCAGGCTTTACCAGAGGACAAGAGCCTGTTGCCTTGCTGTCTCAGGGGATTTGAATGAAAGGCTCCTGCCAAGAATTTCAGCCCTAGGAGAGCCTTCTGCAAGATTATTTCCAGATATGAAACCCTTTTCCTGCTGTGCTGCTGAGCCCTCCCTGTCCAACACTTTGTGGCGACTGCTGATAATGAAAGCACAGAGGCCTCCCTCCCAAGCATTACCCACAGCAGCTGATCCAGGCAGTCTTTTCCGGCTTTTATGGAGAAGAATGACTGACTTGTGCGTTCTTGTGAGAAACTACTTTGACACCAGATACAGCATCTATAGGTTTTTATGGAAGCAGAGTGCAGATTCTTATCAGACTCCGTTTATTTAGCAAGTAATGACAAATGAATTCCTTGGAAACTTACTTCCAGTAATCCCGGAGAACCAAATGCTCGGCATTGAAATGTCTTGGAGCCAGGGTGGTTGGAGGCACGTACTCCAGGGGTCATTCGCTGCTTGGTGCCAGCTGATGGAAGGGGTGGAAGGGAGGCTAGAGAAGGAGAGGGACTGGAAGGGGAGTAGGAGATGAAGGAGAATGTCCACTCGTGCTCTCAGCTCTGCAGCTGGGCTCAGTTTGATGGGTTTCTGCCCAGGTAAAGTGAGGAAGCAGAGGTTGGAAGGAGGCCGCTATACCCTTGCTTGATGCAACATGGTGTAAGAAAACAGACTTGGAGAGCCTGACAGGATCACTTATTTTATCCAGGCCATCCTCTATTCTAGACAAGAATCTCTCATTTTTGTACATTTTCCAGTATGCTAAAGCTCAGCGGATATAAGCATTTCCCTTAGGAAGTCTTTCACAAGTGACTTGCTTTCCCTGTCAGCAGGCCATGCACAGACTGCAGCTAGAGCCCCACGGCCTGGTGTTCTCAACAGAAAAAGAGAGTAGGTTCAAACATACAGGGAATTCCTGCTAAAATTAGCCTGCAGCCTTACTCATGTGCCCAGGCTGGATTTTGGCTAACATCTGCCAAAGCATGGAGCATTTCCCTTCTGTGAGCAGCCGGTGCAGAGGGGCAGCAGGTGGCCTGGGAAGGAACAGAGGCCTAAGTCAGCCTGTTCGTGCATAGCGAGTGTCAGCAGGTTCCCCTCTATGGTGCCTGGTCAAGTTCATTTCCTACACAGCCCTGCCCCAGCCCTTGCTGTCAACCTACTTATAATCATATTTCTGGTAGCTGTGGGATCCCAGAGCATATCAGGAAATACAGTCCTATGCTGCTGCACAGAGTAGCCAAGGGCCTCCCTGTTTACCTGCCGAATTTGCCATCTCTGTACCACTATGGCCTTGACACAGTCTTGTGCTGTGTTTTTTCCCCCATGGAAAGCCAAGCCAGCTTTTTTCCTACATCTCTGGTAAGAATCCAACCTTCCTTCCTTCCCCATTGTCTTCTGTGTAAGCTCCACAGTCCCTGTGGTCCTTCACATTTGGATGAAGACATCACTGGGGCACATTTGGGTCAAGTCTTCCAGTAATAAAAAGTTGACAAAATCGAATGAACCTCAAAATCAAAACTGAAAACCACAGAGCACTGGCCACAGTTGAAGGACACACTCAGGACATCTACAACTGCAATGTCAAGAAAGTTGAGGTTTTCACTCTTTGCTGAGAATGGCAAGAAATATTACCAGCTCTCTCTGACCCAGGATGGTCTGCAGCTTTCTCAAATCAGCTGGATGCTTATCTCAACTGGCAGCTACTTGGTGTTGAGTGTGGATACTGGTATGACATAAGAGGAGCATCAGATCCTAAAGCATATGGACCAAATGTGGGATTGATTTTCAACCTCTCCTAGCCTCCACAATATGTACATGAGACCAAGTGAACCTTGTGAAGTCAGCCAACCAGCTAGCCAGCCATCACCAAAGCCTGCTGTTAAGTGTGGCTCTAGGAACAAGAAGGGGCAGGCATGAAAATCAGGACCTCAGCCCTGAGATCTGCTTCTGCTGGTTCCAGTGTGAATGGGCTCCAAAAAGAAAGAACTGAGAGGATAATTCATACCTGGTTCCTCTTTGAGAAGTTTTTTTTGCTTAGCTCCCTCACCATTTCCAGCAGAGAGGAGGAGAAGCAAAATATCCACCCACTGTTCTGCCCCCACATCAGCATCTGTGAAAAGGAAACCCAAGGTATGTAGAAAGTGTTGCTGAAGGAAAGGACAGCATATCCTGGAGAAAGGAGGAGGATTTCCCCAGGGTCCACAACACTTTGCCCTCATCCACTTGCCAGCATTTCTTTTCCTTCTAATTTTTTCCCCTTCCTCAGTGTGCTTTCTCCAAGAGGAAATCTGGAAGTTGATATTGCCTCAAAACCTCACTTTAAGCCTTCCCCTTTTCTATTTTTTTTTTTTTTCATCCACAGCAACCTCAGACACACCCATCTAACTTTGTGCCTTGAAGCAAGAAGATTTGGATACACATGAAGGTAGATTTGAACTATTGCCTTTGATAGTTAACAGGGTATGCTTGTGCAAACTAGGCTTAACACAAAGGTTTCTAATGAAAGTTTATACTATCCAGGTTTCTCCTGGCTTAGACAGCAGCTGTAGATGTCCCTCTCAGCCCATCCTGAAGAGACATTTGCAAGTTTGGTTCATACTCTCCTTTCAAATCCATCTTGTAGAGTCTGGGGAGGGTTCAGATGTTCCAGCCACCCTGGGCTCCTTTATGCTCCATTCATCACAAAAACTGTTCAGGTGAAAATGCCCTAAATCAGTGAAAAATGTTCCCCAGGAGAGTGGGTAGATTATTCTCCCCCACCCCTTTCCCTTCTTTTCCTTTCTTTATTCCAGGGCACTGGTCAGCCCCCAGCTCACCACCCTCAGACACATGCGCACACAGCCGGGCCAAGAGGGGAAATGAATCATTTGCAGGGGGAGATCACGGTTGCAGGATTCTTATCTTGAAAATGAACATGTACATCTTCAAGAACCTGGTGGAGAAAACAAATCTTGGCCAACACAAGAACCTCCAAACAAGATTTCCTGGGGGTCAGAAATAAATCTAGTTTCTTATTCACCATGATCTTCTTCACCAAAAAAAAATACCCAACCCAAACAACCTATATACCAACTTTCTTCAACTGAAAAATATACACACTTAGAACAGGGAGATGAGAAAATCCCTACCAGGTCAGTAGCTCCAGGCAGAATATCATCTGTGTTGTGAAATTTAAGGGTCTTTCAGACTCCCGAGAGCTGGCAGACCGCAGCTATTGTATCAAATTGGATTACATGGGTAAGAATTCCTGATCTGAATGTCATTTGGCTGTGGCTGCTGCATGCAAGCCAACACCATGTAGACAACGGTCTGAAAATCCAACAGGTCCTGTGAGAACTTCAAGCTTCTCAAGGCAAAATTAATTAAGAAGTAATGAACTGAGCTTTTGATACCACAGTGGAAGTGTTGCTGCAGGCACAAACATGAAGAGAAGGGTGCTTTTGACTGATTTTTAATTAGAATTTAATAGTGCCCTGAAGTTACATCTCTCATTAAAAAAAAAAAAACAAAAAAAAAAACTTACCTAGTTCTGTGTGATGAACAACTCAAATTAGATTTTAAAATGCAAATAACTGGTCAGCACAGGAGTAACAGAGATAGGACAGGTTAAATCCTTGACCTTTTGCAGTTGATTTTGTTTTAGCTGATCCATCAGTCAGCTTGTTTGCAATTAAATGTTAAAATTAAGAGGGTTTAAATGAAGCACTGGAAAGCCATGTGGAATGCAGATACCAAGGGCTTCAGCTGAGGTAAATTATCACAGCCTGTTGATTTTAACCACATTAACTGCATTAACTATCTCACTGGAGTGTGGATATCTTAACTGTATACACTATTTCCAAGTCACGACCAGTCCTGAGTCCATCCTTACACTGAACAGCCTCTTACTCTCCAAGATGTCTCATTAGTTAAATACAGCTCAGAATGTATAAACCTGGGGAAATCTGCCTGTAAAGTGATCCAGATTGCTCAAAAAGCCCTACCTGGAAAACTGTGTGTTAAGGGCTCCTGGGGTGGTTTAGCTAAGACAGTTTTATATCTCTTAGACCTTTACAGGTATGCTGCCACTACTGATAGCATCAAAAAACCCTGCTGAGCAAGAGCCCACAGGGCCTGGCCTGAGGTGAGCTATAGGGGCTCACCTAGAAGGAGGCCAGTAAAATGCTTTAGCTTATCCTGAACAAATAGCTCCTTTTGCTGCACTGTTTGTAATAGAATATTTATATCATGTAAAAATATAACTGACCCTCTCTGTCTGGAATGCTGTGGTTTTGTTGCATTTCTCTCAAAATTGTCCACCTCAAGATGAACAGCATAATGAGATGCTAAACAGTAAAATTAAATAATAAATGTGATTCCCCTCAAACGATCTGCCTAGCAGAGATTACCAGTTAGCTGCTTGTCAAATGCATCTCAGACTCATTTCACTGAGGCACTATAAAGCTGCTTAGCTATTTCTTATGAAGACAAAGCTCCATCCTCATCTTACAATGTCTGGTGGTGATGGAGCTTTTCACAAAGCTAAGCAGAAGGGAGAGGAGCTGAGAAGACACACAAAATCACATCTCCTGCTGGAGACAAAGGCCATTGAGGTACCTATTATAAGTGCCACAGCTGTTTTTGCTCACTCAGTGTACCAAAGCTTTGCAATCCTGGATAATAAGTGACCTGAATCGTTTACAGTCTTATGCTATAGCAGTTGGCTGTGTGTGGTGCCCGCAGCAGACTGGATACAGACCATAAGCTCTGGTCTACCATGCTCAGAAGTCTTGTCTGTACAGTTCTCTAGTTTTTAGGACTTCATTAAGCATAGGTGGAACAATAAAAAAGTGGTGCTTGTTGTGGTTTGGGGTTTTTTCCTTGCTTCTTTTTAATTACACAAGAATTTAGAGGTAGTGTAGAAAGGCCATGCCAAGAAACTCATCTTTCTTCTCCAGTTCCATGTTAGCTAAGCACTGATTCTTACCTCCTGAAAAGAAAGTTTGTATCTTCTCTTTGACAGGACCATGATGTGTTGGGAAGGTTTCTGTATATAGAGAGAAGAAAGCATCCTATTGTCATCCTACCTGTTTGTGAAACATGTCATGAGGACAGATGCTGATGTAACTTAAATGTCTAAGCCATAATAATCTCTTCGTGTGACCTATGGCAGATCTGGATTCCCAAAGACAGAGGCTATCAATTTGTGAAGGATAGGGCAGGATGAGTTCCAGGTCATGGACAGGTAATCCACACAACACTGGGGAAGGGTTGAAGGTTCAGAACATTTCATGGGATTCTGGGCATATGTTTTGCTTCCAAAGCAGTGTGGTAATAGACAATTGTGCTTCATCTAGAGACGTGATATATGGAGTCTCTCCCCACTCTGAAGCTTGTCAGATCAGTATCAATCACCATCTATAGTGAACTCACTACAAATGCATTTCTAGAGACATTTTTCTTTTGCATCCACGGGACTTTTCACTCTGCTTTCAGATTCAGTGCTGAAACAGATGCACAGACTTTTGTTCAGACTGACCCTGTCATCTCAGTGCTTAAATCCACTCATATCATCACCAGACTTTGTGTGGTTGGCTGTTTATTTTCATCTTCAAGATCCCAGGTTGCTCCAACACGTCTCCTAGCAGTCCCTGACTGTTTTTCTCCTGTTCAGTCTCACAAACTCTGTTATTTGCCAGGGAAATATGGGGCATCTAAGCAAGCAGCACTGAGAGCAGCAGCATCTAAATGCTCAGGGTAGCTGAACTATCAAGGTGAGTCCTTTGGCTATGGAGAAGGACACAAGCATAGGCTTTTGGCTTGAGATGCTTTTGTGTAGCAAGAACAGCTGGAAAAGCTCATGGGTAAATCATTCTCTTTTGGTGTTTATTGGGAGCTTTCATCACTGGTTGGTACTTTCTCCTTAGCCCAGACATGAGCCCAGGGAGACTGTATGGGGACTTGACAGGTAGATAATAATAACAGCTCCTTGGCAATTTCTCTGTGTCACCCCCAACATGATTTAGAGAGTTTGGAGAGTATCTAATGTGGGTGTTGCTTCAAAGGGACAGAGCAGATCCTCAAGCAGTTTTATGGCTTTGTAATTTATTTACCAAGGCAAGCTCAGGTCAGTCACACTATCTATTTCTTTTTAAATGAGGTGATGTTTATTTTTCACTCTCATGTTCTGGATGGATTGAGACACAGGGAGGTCAAACGACTTCTCCCTAATGTCTCCAGGGCTTCCAAAGCTAAGTCATTCCACCTTTTACTGTGTTAAGCATGGAGCTTGACTTGAAGTTAGGGAACTGCAAACCTGTTTAAAGGTGCTAAAAAACCTTCATAATGAGGAGCCTACATGAGAGCCTTAATCTTCTGTGTATTATTGAGTTTGAACACCTATGCAGCTCCACTCACTTCAGCTGAATCTCACTACCAGCTGAGGTGATCTAAGGATAAACTTTGGGAAAGGTCTGCAAAAGGAATAACTTTAATTACCTCAGTTACTGATCTGGACAGATCCAGATACTCCTAATGTTTTTCAGGTTGGATATAGAAGTTCCTAACTTAGCCTGAAGTTTTCCGTTTCAGACCTGTCAAGTCCTGGACACTTGCCTTTCTGGTCCAAATATACCAGAAGGATTTATAAAAGATACCAACTGTCTTTCCACACTTTGTCTTCACTTCAAAATGGGTGCAGCAGACTGGGGAACTGATAGATCCTTTGATGGTGCATGGAAGTTAACTATTAAATATTTAGAGGCTTTTTTTTTAACAAAAAGAAGCACTTTTTCTTTTCCCCTTTCTGTTCATAAAATAAGTAAACCCAACCTGAGTCCAAATCATCTCAGATGCTCTTGGACAACCAGGTCATTAAAGAAAAGCAGCAGGTGAAAAACAATAGAGGCTGGTGTCACGGTGGTAAAACACAGAACCAGAAGTCAGGTCTGTGCTATGGTGTTGCCTGTGAGCTTCAGACATGTACAGTGCTCAGTGCTGCACGACAGTAAACCTGCAGACAAGTTGCCATCATGCTCACCTCTGAGGCACACATCCACCCCAGGGATCTCCCAGGTTAGATTTGGGTGCCCAGCCCTCTGCCACAGGGTATAATTAAAAATTAAAGGCTTAAGGTCATAAGAAATGAGCTAACTGATAAGGCATAAGAATAACTCTTGGGTAATCCAGGAGAGGTGGCCAAGTGTCAGGCCCTGGATGGTCTTGAGAAGGGGGTATCTCAGTCTCTGCTGTGGGAGATGGTCCAGTTTATGCTGCTAGTTAGCTGCTCACTGAAGCAGGAAGCTATAACTTGACTTTCCCACATCACACACTAGTGTCTTGACTGTGGGGCTGGAGAGTCCATCTTCCACTTCTTCTCTCTGGTCCAGTGAATGGTTAATTATTTATGCAGTATGGAACAGCTTCAGCAGGAGACTTTGAGGCCAAATGCCAGAGGATCTATCAGTTGGATACTCTCAGCACTTTTTCAGGACATGGATGGTTCTGCACAAACCATAGGAAATAGAGGTTCACTTTGGGTTTCCAACAGTCCAGGAGAGGGTTTAAACTAGTAGCATCTGTTTTCAGTGCAGATTACTGGTGTGCTGAGAAAGCTTATGGGATATAGGCATTTATAGAGCTTTTTGTGCCCTATAAATTCAGAGAATGAACTCCTCATCAAATCAGAAGAGAGGATGGACTTCCCATTTGTTTCCATGGCTGGGAAGTCATGAAGCAGAATTTAGGCATGACCATTTCAACCAAGCCAAGATTTAGTTTAGTTTAGTTTAGATTTTAGGTAGTTTTGCATATATCAGCATGCCAGAAATGTAAACACTACAGCCATGTGGGGCAGATGCCCCTGTGTGAGTTGGGCTCAAGGTGGCAGTTAGATACATACCTACCTTTATGGGGTTAATCTGCAACAACTCCACACCGCATATAAAGCTGCAGAAATGCTAATTAAATGATCGGGAATATATAGTTAAACCAGAGAAAAAGATACAAAGGCATACACAAAAGTGACCTTCCTGCAGCATAGCCTTTGCTTAGGTTGTAGATCACAGGGACAGATTTTATTAGAGCTCATTAAATTTTAAAACCTTAATGGTACCTTCTGTACAGCGTGATTCGTACAAAAAGGAGAGCCTGACAAACCCTTAATGCAACAGGACCAAAGGCATCCTCCGCGGCGGTGTTTGTGGCCGGGAGGTGCGCTCCTGGCTGCCGAGCATCCGCGGGATTAGCGTGACACCGCCTGGTGAAAGTCGGTACGAGTCCTGCAGCTCAAGGAGGGAGCTTCCCTGGGCTGGCAGAAGCCCATCAAAGAAGCTGAAAAGCTTCGTGAGACGAATAAACTGATCCTGATGCCTTTCAGGAGAGCATAGGAGAGCACAGGCAAGACTGAAGAAAATAAAGCAGAAGGCGTAGTAAACTTGGAGTAACAAAACTGTAAGCAACTCAAAACTCCAGATTCTGACTTTGTGTTGGTTGGCTCTGACGTGGAAAACTTGCCAGCTGAGCCTACTGGGTTGTTTTCTTCTTTCCCTCATTTTCCCAACTTTTGGCTTTTGTTAAACTTAAATACTTCAACTAGTTGGCACATTTTCCCTTTCCACTTGTCTGCCACCTCCCAGCCCCACTTTGCAGACCAAAACACACAGCTGTTGAACAGTGCTGCTGGCTGTAGCAGGAATGACCAGCAGCAGCAGGAGTGAGTCCCAGCAGAGAAATAAATTTCTCAGGTGGGTGCTCTGTGCATGACCTGAACCTTTGCATTTAGAAGCCAAGAATCCATCTGTTCAGGTGCTGTATTTTAGGGGCAGCAATGCTGAAATTCTCAAAAAAATAAATAAATTGAGCTGCACCATCTGAAGCTCAGTCTCCCTGGATGTCAAAGAGCTGAAGGCACTTGTGTCTCTCCCTCTCTGAGTGTTCACCCACAGCAGTAATCTGAAACTGTGTATGTATCCAGGTCAGGGAGACGGTGTAACAGCTCATTTTCCTGACTCACCAGCTTCCTTGCCAAGTGAGCATGAAATTTTCATGACACTGCAAAGCAGCTTATCCACAACCTCCTAAATGGTGCTGCTCCAGAGATTTTTATATTCAGGAAGCACACCGAACAATTGAATTGATTTTGGGATTCAGGAATATTAATTTGTTCTTTCATGCATTTGTGGTGGTGGTAGGGCTGGTGGTTTAGGAGAAACATGGCTGAGCTGGGGGAAAAATAATCTCTGTAAAATCTTAGGTTGGATAAGATCACCTACCAGTTCTGCACAGAAAAACCTAGGACAAACCATGGGAAGACAGACCCATGGATGTGATTTTTAAGCTCATCCCTGGGCGAGGGGAACAGTCTCCAGTCTTGGAGATGGAGTCCCACCAGTCCATATTTTTAATATTACCAGTGACAATCACTCAGCTGAAGCTACTGTTCTCCAGGGATGCTGAAGATTTGTCCAAAACCCCCTTCTGGCAGCTGAAAGTGTCCTCCTAGAATAATTCATGGATTTGTGGGGTTTTAAAAATTTGTGTCCATTATGTTTTGGTGTTCTCCAAAATTTCCAATGAAAAAAAGTGCCTGGCCAAAGCAGGGAATCTGTTATCCATCATTTTCAAAGCATATGAACAGAAAAACAACAGACCTTGAAGTCTAAATGTTGGCACTGCTCTTCCCAACTTTTTTTCTCATCATTATCTTAAGTAACAGCCACAGAGGCACATGAATCCTTTCTTTGTACCCCACTTTTGTGTTCTAATACTCACAAAGGTCTCCCTAGATTGCCCACTATACCCACAATGCCTCAGACATTGTTCCAGACAAGACTGTGGTTTGGAAGTCCAGGATGACCCAGGCAGTTCATCATAGCCATGAGGAGCTATAGCTGTGGAGAGTGGAGCAGGGGACAGACTAATGTCTCAGTGAGAACAGAGTCATGCCCTATGCCCTGAGGATGACATCCATTCTGCAGAACCAGTATTTGTAGTCAGCCTGGGACATTCCTGAATTCCTTTGGTTTGAGAGGTTCAGACAAAAAAAATCACCTACAAGTTAGAGGTACAAGATACTTCGAAGCCACATGTTACAAGCTGAGTCTTGCTTTAACACTCAGTGGGGCCCAGACTGGGTTGCTTTTTTATTCAAACACACTACATCTTAGTCATGTTATTTTTTCAACATGGAAACAGCTACATTCCTTGCTAAGAGCAAAGAGGTTGGATGTGCAGCCTGAACAGCCAAGGCATGTCTGAATTTGCCTCCTTTAAAGCCTTTGACAATTTTCTCTACCCTTGAGTAACTCGAATATTTTTACGATGAGTGAACCAGGGAAAAAAAAAAATCCCCGAAAGGTCCCCTTCAGATCACTAAACAGTGACAGCTTTTCCATGCCACCTCTGAGTCCTCTGCATGAAGGAGTGTGATCTCCCTTCAGCCACACAGGAACAAGAGGACCTGTGCCCGGGCAGCAGGCTTTTGAGGATGTGTTATGGAGGCAGCCAGACTGACACTGCACAATTGAAATGCAAAGGAGAACTGTCCAAGTGCTCACACTGAGAGCATGCACAGGCTCCTCAGCACTGCTGCAGGGTCTCTGTCATACAGCCAAGGAGAAATCTAAAAGCAGCTCAGTATCAGCAGCAGCAGGTAGCTCCATCAAGCTGCTCCTGGCCCAGAATGAGGCTTCCTTCCCCGTGGCTTCCTTGGCAGAGTCATGTTCCTCCCCAGTGGGGTCCAGGCACTATCTTTTGGACACATGGAACCAAATGTGTGTCCATGAGGAAAGAAGGCACCTACATCTGAGTGGAGCTGTGGCAGTTATTCATGAGCAGTAAAGTAGCAAAGCTGTAAAGAAGCAAACATCTTTACTTTTAAAAAGTAAAAATATCGTTTTTTACTTTTAAGAATTAGAAGTTATCTTTGTGTCAGAAACAGGGCTGTATTCAGACCATCTCTCATGTAGCCTTTTGGACCTGGAGCTGTGACCTTGACAAGGTGGCAGCTGGATGGAGCAGTTACAATTCTGCACCTCTAGCTGTCTCATCACCCATCCAGGAGGTCCTGCCGGGGGACAGATAAGCAGACAGACAGACAGGCAACCCAGTTCCCCTCGGATGTGTTTTCCCATGTCTTACTGTAGACTTATTTTATTTCCAAGTCAAACAGACAGTCAGTCAGGGAGAAGCAAGAAAGCTTCTCAAAAAAAAACAAACAAACCCTACCACAGAACAGTTTTGGTGAATGCAGAGAGAGGACTTATAGGAAATTTGCCAGTCAGTGGGAAGGCACCACGGGGCCACCAGGCTGAGGGACAGAGGGAAAAGGCCGCAGTGCTCCCAGCCATCACTAGATGCCCTCCTCGCTCACTCCTAGAGGAGCTCCTGGTTTCCTTCAATAGCTCTCTATTCCTTTTCCCCATTTTGGGCAGCTGTTCTCAGCTCTCCTATAGACATGTCTTATTTTAAAAAACTGGTGGCTTCATGCTTCACCTCTCAGGACAATGGATACTCCTTGTTCATCTGATGAGTCTCTACTCCTGAGCTCCTGTTTACTCTTTTCATCTCTGAGGAGAAACTAAAAAACTTGATGGGAGGTACAATTGATTCCATCCAGGTCTTCCCTGGTGAGCCTTCAGCCCTGACTGCTTCAGGAGCTGCACTTTAACCCCTCTGTTCCACAAGTCTTCTTTGCAGGCCTTGCCAGAGAAGTGTCATCACCATTTGCCAGTCCCTCCCCCAGAAAACTTGCCCCTATTCTTTATCACAGCGACCATTTTGCTGAGGAGGAGAATTTCAACTGTGTTGGTACTCTGACCTCTCTGTAACTGTGAACTCATAAATGTCTCACCAGCAGCTCAAAGACTGTTCTTCCTACAATAAATCTTTCTTTTAGTCCCATTCCTATTCCTGCTAACTCCCTCCTCCACCTCCATAACAAATTCACTGTCCTTTTCTTCTACCATCTTACTCTCTCTCTGCAGTCAGATTTGATAACTTCTGCCTTTGCATACAGTATCACCAAACTCTGGGGCTCTTCTCATCTTGCTTACAGTAAAATCTCCTGCCCACGCCTTCTTCACCATCCTCTACCTTCAGTAGCACAAATTCATCTTTCCTGACTTCCTTATCCAAAATGCTACAGAAACTCCCTTGCCCTCACTACACCAGTTCACTCTTCCTGTCATTTCATTTTGCACTTACTCAGTCTGTCATTTCTTTTTGCACTTACTCTGTCTGTAATACCTCTAAGTCTTGTCCTGACTTTCTAGACCTGACACAATGACCTTTTCCCATCCTTACATTCCTTACTACTATGCAGAGGTTCTATTCAACCCTCTTCACAATACCTGATGCAGCATCCTTGCTGTGGGTTGTAGGATTACAGCAACTATCTGCCTCGGTAGCCCTCTGTCTTTATGCAGAAGATTTCCACTGTGCTCCTCCAGCACGTTCCAGGTTTTGTAAGCAGTAGCTAGTCCATCCCCTCCACCTGGGCAAGTCCTGGGTGGGCTCAGCCACCCTGCTATGGGCTGGGAGCTGGGAGCCAGGAGCTGGGGCTGTGCTGCTGGGGTGCTGTGGTGCAGCAGTTCCCCATGTAGGAGGCTGTCTGGTTCATGATGTTTCTCACTTTCTCAAATACACTCTCACTTGCTGCTACTGTCTTGCACTCTCTTCCTCCTTCTTGAAAGACACTCCTACCACAACAGCTTGTCTTACAAGAGCCTTCCCTTGACCTAGATATTATAGATTGTTTCATATTTTACTACTGTAACAATAGTGGTTTAGAGTCAGACGATATTCGTATGAAAATGGACAGATCAGCAAAACCAATCTTGAAACTTATTGAAGTATTTTCTCATGAGCATTCAGGTCTTTCTTGTTTTCTTGCATCTAGAGCTGATATAAAATAACAGCTGCAGTATCAAAAAGAAAAATAAATTAAAAATAAATTTGCATTTGAGTCGTGTTCTATCAAACAACTTTGGGAATAAGCTGTAGGTGGCCAGGACAATGGGTATGAAGCAACCAAGTTTGCTTTTCCTTGTCTCCTATTCATAAGAAAAAGGAGTAATAGCAGGAACAAAACAAAACAAGAAAAAAAAACAACCAAAAAAACCAAAGGAAGACTTCACTTCACTTGTAGATTTTTTACACAGGGCCATACAAGGCTGGTTAGACCAGTAACACTAAATACACTGCTAAGATAGTGTCATCCAACTCCACAGAAAGAAAACAACTCAGTAACACTGAGAAAAAAAAAGAGAACTTTTAGCAATTTATACAACTGCTAGAAATGTTGGCAAAAGAACCGAAAGTTATGTTACTTGTGAAGAAATTTGATGTGTCTGATGCCACGGAAGCCTGGTGAGATGACTTCTCTGATTACTGTAACAATGCTGCTGATTAGGAAGAGGGTGGTTTTCTATATCATCACTATCCATTTTTGAGTTGCTAGGTCAGATTTACTAGATGATTAAGTGGAAGAATGTCTGCAGAATGATCTGCTTAAGACCATCAAACAAAGTCAGAAAGTCAAAAAGCAGAATGAGTTGTTCCTTAAACCCTTTATTCATAAAACTCAATGAATCTGTGGAAAGTTCTGTATCCATGGAGAACGTCAGAAAGGGAAATATACACCAGAGATTTATACAGCCAATAGAAAAATAGCATTTAAGTGATACAGGTGAATTCTCTAACCCAGCAGGTACAGCATCCATGGTGAGAGTGTTCGTTATGACATACCATGGTGAACTAATTGCTGGGTAGAAAGTTTTTTGCTGTCTGAAGGCCTGTCATCATGTCTGTGACCTGTTTATTTGTGGCATTGACTGCCTTAAACAGTCAGCATTGAAAAGGCAAGTTCCCTAACTTGACAGAGTTATTGTCAGGTTCATTGGTACAAAAATGTGGGGAGAAAAATCTGAATGGAACTTGAGACCTTTGATTAAGAGTTTATCAGGTGGTAAAAAAGTCAGGATTTCCAAGTCAAGAATGCAAACAGATCCTGCTAAGAAACTTGTCCTGGTTCAGTGACAAAGTGAAGGAATCAATGTGTAATAGAAAAGAAATCTATCAGAGATGCAAAAGAGGGAATGGCTGCCGAGTAATATAAAAAAGAAGTAACTAAGCGTGAGAAATGAATAAGCAAAATTTAAACCTTCTGGAAACACCTCAGAACAGATAGAGCAAAGAAGGTGTTTTAAAATTTATCAAGAATAAAAATAGTTTGGCAATAGTACAGAGGTGTAACTAGGGAGAGGTAGCAAAAGTAATAGTAATGTAAAAGAAGGGGAGTGTTGAATAGTTGTTTGCATTCAGAAAGGCAGACTGTGTACATGGATAACATGTATGGGGTTGATGACAGACTTCTATGCTTAGTAATATCAAGAAGATGATAAACTAGGTCTGTGAGGGAAAAATCTTTCAAATGAGTGGTCTGGCTAATTAGCATTCCTGAACAGAGCACATACTCTCTCTCATTCTTCCATTTGAAGAGGTGCTCATGTCACATCAACACTCCAGAGGGTAAAGAGGATGAACTGGGTTAGTACAGTCAAACAGAAGTGACAGATGTGAACAACTGTGAGCTAAGGGTGGGAGTGCTGCAGATGTTTTTAGTCATCCTTCAAAGAACAGCAAGATTTGCCAAACTGAGTTCCAGCCTTTATGAGTCTGGACCCAACATGATGGATTCAGTTTCCTAAAGCATTGGACACTTGTTCCAGGAAACAAAACAATGTCCTGTAAAACACTAAAAAGTTATCCCATAACTGATGTGAGAGCTGGAGAAGTGAGAGATTTCAAATCAAAATGAATGACCACAGCACGGGCTGCCACTACAGCCCTTTAACTGAAGAAAATAAAACAATTGTGAAAGTGTATAAGATGTTACATACAGGCAGAGGTGTAGGGAAATTATTTCACAGAATCACAGAATGTTAGGGATTGGAAGGGACCTAGAAGATCATCTAGTCCAGATATATCTTATCTTTGGATGTTCATTCAGACCACTAGAAAGATCAATGCCTAAATAGTCCCTGGCCTGCAGGTTCATGAAAGTCAGGGAGAGGCTTTGTGAAAAGGAAACTGCTGCCTCTCTTACATTGATTTTGCTCAGGGACTGCTTCTAGCCACTGCTGGAGGCTGGATCTTGAGCTAGACAGTTCTCCCAGTAAAGCTGCTCTTACTGTCTAACACTGTCCACACTCTTCCCATGTGTGCACTCTTCAAAGCAATCTGGAAAAAGGAAACCATGAACTACCTGCAACAGCAACCTTTACAGGATTGCTTCTTTACAGCAAATATCACCCTGTGTGATGTCAGTCCTCGCTCTGCTCTTGGGGCTTTTATTGCCTTTAGCCCTTAGTCATCACGTTAAATCACTCTTCAGCCTCCTGTGCCCATGTTCATGTTAATTGCACAAACATTTACAAAAAACTCCACTTGTTTCTGAATTCCCAGCTATCACCACAGCCTTTTAGAGGTGCCAATGCAGGTCTGACCTTGAGCATGACCTTTGGCAGGCTGCACAGGCAGCAGTTGTGTTTTGGGCCTGGCTGTCAGGACTGTTTCTCCGTTTGATCCACTACAGTTGTCTGTTAAAGGCCAAAAATAGCCCTGGCAACAGGGACTGGAATTTTCTTTTGAGAGCAGAGTTCCCCAGTCGTCAGGCCAGTTCCCCAATCACTTTCCTTCTGAAATGTAAATGTATTTTCCATATACTTGGCCTGCTTTTTGTAGGAGAGGTAGAGATCTCACCCTCTTCCATCCCTCCTCTCTTCATCTCATCTTTTCTATAGCAACAAAGATTTTCAGAGGAGCTGACAGGCACAGACTGGTACCCACCACCAGCTGGGGAGTCAAGGACTATAGCTTTGGATTGGCATATACTAAAGAAAAAGATAACAGCATTTAAAAAATAAATTGTGGGTGCAGAGGCATTTACTGGACGGACCTGCTGGTGTGAGATGGTTGTTCCCAGTGCAGAGCTGCACTGAGACTCTTGGAGAGAGAGACCTGTATTTCATCATGTTTTTTAAACCACAACAAGAGTAGGTGTTTTGCTGCTCAGCACTGGGCATGTATAAAGATTCAGCTGCAGGTATCTAGAGATCACAGTTGATAAAAAGCAGGATTTCTAAGGAGGGGAAACAGATTGTGGGTTAGATGTGGACTAAACAGAAAGAGGGGTTCATGTTAAGTGTCAGTTGCTCTGCTAAGAATGGCTTCTGGGAGTTTGCCTTTTTCTGTACCTCGAATTTACACAGAAAAAAAAGTACCATAAACTGAAGACTGCTTTATTTTAGGTGAGAAGATTGAAATAAGTGTCTTTCTTATGCATTAAACAGATGTATTCCTTGTATATAAATGATTCGCTAGCTTCTGCTGAGCCCAAACATACTGAGCCTGGAAGAAATGAGATGGTTTGCAGCAATGCTCTTTAATAACTGGGACAAAATGCCACAGGAAATGACCAAACACAGCGGGGGACTAGTGGGGTCTCCATTCTTTGCATCTCCAGAGCCAAGCTATGTGTGTCTGCAGGAGGTGCCTTAACTCAGCAGGACCTTTTCAGACTCAATGCAGAGCAACAGGATGACACAGGGGTGAGATGCAGACTCAGTGATCATACACCTATACTGGCAGAAACCTCCCCAGCCAAGGACCTGGCCCAATTTTATGTATAATGGAAATCAAGGGAAGGTTTCAGGAGAAGTGGATTGCTTGTTCTGGCTTTTCTTTTGAACCCTATAATAACACTACTCATGTCCAGTTATGCATGCTCTTTAAAGAGCTGGGATTCCCCCTTCTGATAGAAGCTACATACAGTCCCACATCCTTTAATCTCCGTCAAACTATTGTTTCAACATACCACCTACACAGCCAGATGAAAAAGCACCAGTAAAAGGGAACTGTTGTTGTTTTGCTTTTCTCTTCTCAGAAAAAAAAAACCAAACAAGAAACCTCCAAATCTTAGAAGAAAAGCTCAGAGTCTGGCTTTGTCCCTACAAACTCCTCCTTTCCATCTGGAATTTCCCCTTTTTTAAACAAACTCCCCTCAAATATGCTAAAATAAAGTGAACTGAAATCAATAGGAGACATGGAAATAGGGTCTATTTGTAATCTGATGGTTACCAGAAAATACCTAGAGCAGATTGAATCTGATTTTTTTATTTTAAACTATTACTTATTCAATGAAGTAATAATTCAGCTTATAAAATAAGTTGCATTTGAACATAGTTTTCTATTTGATTTTATGATTGAGCTTGGTAAGATTTTTAACTACAGGAGGTTGCTTCTCTTCATTCCTACATAGTGGATTAGACTTTGAGGAGTAAATACCACTATGCTGATAGCATTTTCCAAAAGGATTTTGGCATCATAAAATGATTATTTATTCTTATGTATTCTTTTGTCATCCTACCACTGATGATTCTGGTTAAGACTCCCTCTTACATAGATATAAAAGATAGTGTCCTAACAGAAAACGTTGCTAGAAGTGTGTACACAAATTTTAGTTTACCATGACAGACTCATAATTTGTTACAACAAACCACTCTAGGGGAACCACAGAACAATCACAGAGAACACAACAAGATGGCCTTTCTTCTGGCTCCCAAAAGTGCCAGAATGTCACCTGAGGTGATGGGACATGAGAGGGCCAATGTAGTGAAATAAATGTCAGACTTTATGTTTACTTCTATCGGTGTTTTCTTGCTTTTAGGGCTGGGGAGCCTAAGAAGTTATGTTTTATTTTGGCCTATATATCTGCTGTATGTATCCCATAAGCTGCAGCTGAGCTGGGATCTGAACCGTGCTGTTGGCACCTTGATGCTTTTGCCCAGGATGACAGAAGCCTTTGCATTAAGTTCTGTAGCATTCTTGAATTTCATTAATGTTCTTCACTTATAGATATCTGTGTATATTTTTTAACTTGTAATAATACCTGAGTCTCATAAAGTATCTTTTTTGTCAATCTCAAAATATCTTCAAAGGAAGGAAACATTACAGCTGTCTTTTTAGATAGACAAAACAAAGACTCAGAAAGAGATGAGATTAATAAAAAGAGCCCACAGGATCAGCCTAGAACTCAGTTGCATTTGTTTCCTTCCCATTATTTGGCCACATACACTAACAAAGCTGGCGGAGAATTAGCAGATATTTGCATTTCTTAAAATGTTGAGGCTTGCAGGTTTGCCTGCACTGAAGTTTCATGCAAAAACACACCACATCCCTGTAACCTGGAGTACACCAAACTTTGTGGTGTCAAGGTCCACCTGCTTCCACTCTAAGAAGAAAAATTAGCTCTGTCCCAGCCCAAACTAGGGCATCTGCAAACTCACAAAAGCTAACTGAGGTATCACTCTCATGCACCTGGAAAAAAAGGTGTTCTTCCTTCCCTGGAGATGGGGCACTTGAAACAGATGCTGTAAAGAATGCTCAGCTTACAGGGCAATGCCCAGTGCAGGAGAATCCCAACATTAGGTAAGTTTCTCATATCACGAGATAAACAGAGACATTTCCTTCTGAATCAAAGGGTTCCAATCCTCAGCATCATATGTGATCACAGGCCTCCACAACATACTGTGGTCAGAGAAAACCCAAGACATTACGTCCTGTCCCCAGTGAAGTCTGCCAACCTGTTTTGTTCTTCTGTTGCCTTTTTCCTCCCACTCCTCCATCCCATTTCCTTTTCCTGCGATGCTTACACGGCACCTCCTGTACATGCAAACCAGCAAACCAACCCATTTACAGAGCAGTATTTTCAATGTTATCTCTGCTCTGCAAATCGTTTCCTGCTTTCCTGCCTGCATTTCTCTGAGGTGCCCCTCGGCAATGCAGCGCCAGCACAGGCACAGTGCCGGGCAGCTTGCTAGGGCAATGACTGGGATTGATGCTCCTTTGGGCTGTGTTACTGAGAGAGGCATGAAGCAGTAGTGACTACTAATGTTTTTCAGGTCCACCTGGAAGATTCTAGGGCAGAATCATGTCATCATCCATTTCTCTGTGATGGGACACACTATTTTCAGTGTTTTACCATAAAATCTAATTGGGAAATTAATAGATGTCTCTGAATATCTTAAATCCTGTATCAGTGTGTTCAAGAAGCATCACAGAGAGCAAGATCAGACAAGTATTTGACTGCACAGTTGACTGCATCCAAAGGGGAACTGTGATCTGATCTGTCAAAGATATCACAGAGCTCACTGGTGTCTATAAAAACAGTTCTTTACGGCAGAGAGAACTGTCCCACATCTCTGAAGGAAGAATGGTCATCTACACAAATAAATCAGTTTTAGCAATATCAGAAAAAAATAATTCCATCTTTCTTCATGGTTTCCTTTGGGTTTGATATCTATGCAGAGGATAAAGATGATATCATGGTTTTGGACCAGTGCACAGACTGGGTCCAGCACAATGTCCAGCCAGGCTGAGCTGGTACAGACAGAAATTTCACCTGTTCTCCACAGATGAAGGCTAACTAGCTGCTTTCAGCTGCTTCTTCCTCAGTTCCTTGAGATCCCCAAGTAATTAATTTCTCTTCACAGAAAAAAATCTTACCCTCTTCAGCAGAACTGAACCAAAGTAACTTTTGATCCCAAAAGTACATGCCAGGCATAAGAAATGCTTCACTTTCAGTACAGCTATCAAAATGAAATTCAGTTATCTGCCTGGGTTAGTTTGCCACCTGGTTCCTCCCTGTCCTACCTTAGCCCCCTGAAGTCTGCAGGTACTGACAGAAGCTCATGGGGTGCTGTAAGCACCTCACTGCAGGTGGAGTTGATAGAAACTGATTGGTAAGTTGCCAAAAACCTAATAAATCTGGTCATAACTGACTTTCACAGGGTCACACACAGCATCTGCAACGAGACTGTAACTGTATGACTGTAACATAACTGGTATCTTCTTCCTGCTACGCCTAAAGCCTGAGCTCTAGGACATTGGGTAAAGCTCATACACTCCTTTTTTTCCTGCTTTTTGCCATCAAGGAATTCCTCTTCTCAAGCTGCTCAAACAACCATCTTCTTTAGCTATGTCAGTCTAACACAAGTGGCACTGTAATGGTCTTTCCCTCATATCATCAACCCCTTCTACTGGGTTTGGGGCAGTTCATGGTCTCTTGAGCCTCCAGGGCATGTTAGCACAATGATAAATGGGCATGCCCAGAACAGGAGTCCAAGACATGAACCTTACGGTCACAAATGGAGTCTGGCAGTCACAAAAGCTGAACCTACACCTTCGGACCCTTACACAAAGGACAGAATTTGAAAGCAATCATTCCCTTGTTAAGGTTTTATTTTCTCTTAGCTGCTCTTCTGATTGTCTGTGCTTCCTGCCTCTGCCAGATATAGCAGCTCCATGTGCCCAGCAAAAGAGCCCAAGGATACCCATGCGTGTCCCACAGCCCTGAGGGCACAGCAAGGAGGATAAACCAAACAGGGGCTGAAATCAAACAGCAACAGCCTGAAGTCCCCAAAACAAGGCTGTGCTCTCTGGTTTGGCAGAGGGGGCAGGAAGCTTGGCCTCTCTCATGGGCCCCCTCCTAAAATGCAGCCGTGGTTGCTGAGCTGCTGACTTGTGAAAGGCTGCAGCCATGCACATCTGATCTTGGGTTCACTGTGCAGGAGCGTGGGCACTATTTCATATCTGACAGCGATCCTGGGGACAGCAGTGAGAACAGACTGTTAGACTTTTTGAAACCTCTGACTTTGTAGAACTGTTGCAGAAATACTGATGTCCTGTGTGCTCTTCTTGGTGGAAACACTACAGTCCTCAGCCCCTGGGCTTTGCTTAGAGACTCACCAGCACAACACTCATTATTCCTTTTACCTTCCTGTTAATTCCACATTTTCCTGTCCTGACCATTTGGGTTTTTTCCCCTTTCTGATTATTCTCTACTTACAGTACAGTAACTACTAAATAGTTTCTTCTGCTTCTTCTCACTCTTTTAGTATATTTTCAGGTGTGGGTCTTCCCCACAGATATCCTTTGAGGTAGATGTCTTTTTACAGTGACTTTCTCAAGTGATGACAGAACCAAAGATTTTCAGGGCTGGGCTATTCAAGTAACCCTCCCATCTATAAGCATAAGCCTAACTACAAGTGACACCCTTTGGGAGCCTGATGAAGTCATGAACAATCTACTTTCTTTTAGCCCACGCCACTTAAAACTGTACACGGTGCCGTTAGCAACTTCCTGAAGTTTGTACAGAGCAGGCTGCGAGCGAGACACGAGTTGGAGAACCTCACCACCTCACCATCAACTCTGCAAAAGCCAGAGTGAAAAAAAAAAGGTTAGTGTTTTCTGTTCCTGAGGCCAAGGCATTACTTCTGCTTAGCAGTTCTTTTGCTTTTTTTCTTCTTTGATTACTGCTTCTCCACGCTCTGCATTTGTGTTTCAGCAATGCACTTGGCGCTGTAGCCTAAATCTCCTTGTGATGGATATAATAGACATAAAGATCTGATGGCTCTGTATTAATTAGACATCATTGCAGCTGATGGAATCTTTGCTACCTTATTAATTCCCTTCTCTATAAAAAAAATGTATTTCTCTCTTACAAAACAATCCTAGTTCCATTCAGGAATAGAGAATAATTATGATTGAAGGATTTTGACAGGATAGAGGTTGCTATGAGTTTAGATTTAACTATTACTGCAGACCATGAGGCATGAATATAGAATTGTATTAGAAACAGGAATAGGAATCTTTCTTTGGTAGACCATAAGGAGAATTCACATACAGCCTTTCCTTATCCTTACTCTGATGGAAAAGCAAGACAGGTATTTTATTGAGATGTTCACCTCCTGATCTATAGTGACATGCTATATTTCTTCTTTTTCTTCATCTTTTATTTAAACTGTGCAGGTGATATCTGGCACTCAGAAATGTGGAGACCGACCTAAGATTATTTTTTTTTTTAAATAATTTGGGAGTTGACTTGTTTCTCTGAGACTTCAAAAATATTGGGACCATGCTTATCACTCTCCTTAGCAAACCAAAGACCTTGCTTTTAAAGGAGAGCTGATACTCTCTTGCATTTAGCATAGACTTTATTTTGTGTAGTAGGTGCTGCTTTAAGGACACCACAAGTCTTGTGAAAAAGTCATAGGCTGGTAACAGCAATAGTAGCACACTGGTAGGGGGGCAGAATGAAACAGTATGGTTTCCTTTGAGATTTCAAAGATCCTACTTTTGCTTTGGGAGATTCTGAGATTGGAGAGGATCTTTCCTATGTCAGATGAGATTCAGCAAAGACAACCATCCTAACAGTCTGGGCTAACCTGTTGAAAAACTGTTTACTGAATATAGTTTCTCATAGAGACTTCTTGGTTTTCTTCTCCCTGTTACCTTCCACATTTGTTTCTTTCAATAGAAAACACTACATTTTATAGCTATTGGCTTCTCTTGAAATTTTAACATAACGTTTGCTACTCTGACAAAGACCAAGGACCATCTGGGTTTAGTTTTAACCTGCCCTTCCCATAATCCCAAATTTGATCATCTGCTGTCTCTAAACCAGCAGTTCCTTAACTTCCAGTAACCTCATTTGGGAGGGAAAAAAAAAAAAAGAAAAAACCTCATTTTTCTCTCTTTGTCACTCAGTGATAAAGGTCTATTCCACAGTTCTTTACACAGAACACTATATTTAAACAAACATGTACAGTTTGAACTGAGCACCCCCTCTGTACATATTTCTGCCTGAAACTGAAGATGGCTCTTTCAGGTTCCATATTTCCCATGCCTCTCAGGGAGACATTGATCTTATAGCCTCATCAGGATCACACAAATAGCATTGCTCTCAAAGTAGAAGTGCCTGAGGGCAGTATTTCAATTGCCTCAGATGCCCTGACAAAACTCAGTCCTGCTTTGGAGAGTAAATGGAAATTTCACAGCTTTGTACAGAATTATTTTGCTCTCCCAGGCAGGTTCCTTTGTTTGTGTATACAAGAGGCTGCAAAAGTGCATGTAAGTCAGTGGCTCCCAAACCAGAAAGAGCTGGGATGGGGAAATGGAGAGCAGTACTACTGAAGTTACAGAGAGGGTCAGGCCACTGCTCACATCAGTAGTTGTGGTGCCAATGAAACAGGAATGTGTCTGGAGTGCCAGCTGCAGTAACTGCTGTGCCAGACAACATGAGGACATGTTTCTGTGGCTGCTGTTTGGGACTTAGTTCCTCTACATCTGGCCTGAGCTCAGGATTTCTTGTCTTTTCTCAATACTCAGTGCAAACCCATTGTGTTCAGTGTGCTGTGGGGTGTGATTAGCAACAAGAAGGTCAGTGCTGAAACTAGTGCTGTCCCATTTCCACCTGTGGTTATTTTTTCCTCCTTTTACCCCTTTTCCCTCCCTGCACAGACTCAGCTGCCTGCTCAAAACATCTGGATATCTTCACACTGCTCCTGGGTTGCTGTGCATGTCTCATGAACGGAGCCAGGACAGGTCTGTCAGGGTTTAGCAGATGGGACACCTTCTCATGTCCCTCTGCCACACATTATTTCCTCCCGAATGGGGTGAGCCTCACTGTGTAAAAATCACCTCTTTAAACAGAACCCTTTGAGGGACAGTTTATATAGGGGGATACTATTTTTGCTTAGCCCTGCCTTCTGTATTGGGGCTATGATGGAGCAGTGGAGGAGGAGATAGTCAAGGATACCACCAAACTGGCAGAAATACCATCACCTTTACATCTCCTTTCTGCAGAGCACACCAAGCTTGACAGAATCTGTCTCTTAAATTACCACTACTTTGATCTTATCTGCTTCATGAATCAAGACTATTTTTAAAGCAGAGTATGTAGTGCAGATGCATACTACCAAACACACCTAAGATTCAGATCTCGCTGCTGCTGTTGGTGGAGCACCACATGGGACAAAAGAGTTCTTCAAAGATTAAGTATCTCTCCATGGACCTAAATTCATAAGCACAAAGGATTCAGGATGGAGTGTCAGACCTGGAAAGTGAAGTGGGTTATACTGGTGGGCAGACAAGCAGGATCTGACTGGAGGGGAAAGGTCTGGGAGATATGGGAAATTCAGAACTGGGTCTACTGGGAGCAAGTATGATTTGGATATCTCTAAGGTAGCTGGGAGTTTTATACCAGTATCTTGCAGAGTAGACTCTAAGGGTCCCAACCAAGAATGAGAAGCTTATTGTGGTTGATGAACAATCAGTTGGAAGACATTGCAGATGAAGATTTGGACATTACAGGAGATTTAGCAGATGTGAGTGGGCTCACACAGACGTCAGAGACGTGCAAATGCAAAGAGGAATCTTTGAGTATCACAGTTTCTGCTGGTATAACTAATGTCTAAAGGGAACAGCCCTCCCACTGGCATGTGAGTTAGCTAGCTACAGGAGGTGACCCAGATGGCAAAAAAGGAAAACAGTAGTTCTCCAATTAGTTGAGAATGAATCACAGGAGAAGGAACAAAGCATTTGACTTTCATGATAAATGGAAAAGGAGGCAATACTGGTGTCTTGAGTTTATAAGTACCTTCTTTAACTGCTCTGTTAAAAATAGGATTGTTTCAAGGATAGAGAGCACTGTGGCTTTCACAAGGCTTTGCAGATCCCACCTGTTGAGACACATTCACTTTAGACAAAAGTAAAATAATTCTGAGGAGAACCTATCTAGGCTTCTCAGGGACAAGCAACATGTCACTCAGTCCAAGTCTGGTAGGTAACAAAATTATATTGGTCATCTTTTCACTCTGTGCCTCCCCAGGAATTTCCTAAGTAGTGACAATGCTGCCAGCAGGTCCCACGTCACAGCAGCTCCTGCACAGACCCACAAGGGCTGTGCCAAGATCAGTAAGCTCCCCGTGGGAGAGATTTACATTACTGTAACAAGGTCAAGCTCAACATCATCTTTGCATTTTCCTACTGCTGTCAGAGAGCAGTCATCCTGCCTGCGCTCACTCCTTTCAGCACAACTCAGCTTTACTGGGGGATTTCAGAGGATTGAAAGGGACAGCCATATTTTGAGTGATCCCTGTGAGTGTCATGATTGCAATGGAGGTGTCAGTGCAGGAAAGGGGGAAACTTGTAAATCTGGGAATTTGATCAGGTGTGTTTGGTTACAAAAAATTGTTCTCTCCCACTGGACACATGTCGTGGCACTGGACACATGTCCCCTGAGACAGCATACTCTGGCTTCTGAGGAAACTTGAGTGACAGAGGGGATATGAGTTATAATTTGCTGATCTCCTGGGACAGCAGCGGTTTGAAAACCACTAAATGACTTGGGACAGAGGGAGGGAAAACAGAAGTGGGATGGTAAAAGGCAGGAACCATGGAGATGCAGAGAAAGGAAGACAGAGCCAGGCCATGACAGGCTGACAGGATGTGACCAGGTCAGCAGTGCAGGACAGAGCCTGCACAGGACTCAGCAGTGACAGGCCAACAGCATGCAGGGTCAAGCTGTCGTCAGACACAACCCTTGGCCAATAATAAAAACAAACCAATACAGGGAAACAAAAAGAGCTTCTGGTCAGCCACAAACTAAAGCCATTTACAAGCAAGCAAGAAGCTTACCATAAGCTAGGATGACTGCATGGACAGTAAAACACATGCCTCCTACTGGACTCAGTGACAAAACTCTTGCTCTGTTAATGTGTGGCATCAATAGAGCCCAAGGTCTCCAGAGACTCTGTGGGTCCGGGAGCATGGTGGAGGAGGAGGTGCTGGGTGCCAGCTAAGAGCTACCACATGCCATAGGCATGGCTCTGCCATTCCTACACTGATCACTCTGCCTGAGAAGTGATGAGATTGAATGTTCAGACCTCTGCACATGATGTTTCTCCTGGCAGGGACAAGTCTCTCTCTTCAACACAGTGTCTGTGGTTGCCCTTTGCTTGCTCATAGACAAACGTGAAGGCCTTTACTTAGTCTTTCCATTGGTCATGTGTCACACATATCCATCTGATGTCATTCACTGGAGGGTGAGAAGATGTATGGTCTCAGTCCAGAAATCTCCAGCAAGTCCCAGTGAACAGTTGCTGCCCCAGAGATGACTGTGAGCCATGATAGTTTGGGGTGAAAACAGCTCTAGTTCAGCCTTTCTGTGGCTTCTAGTGTGCTTCTTGAAGTGCCAGAGGTTTGGCAGGCGTCTCCTGTTCAAAGGCCTGGATGACTGAGGCCACAAATAAGGAGGAAGGTGTCCATAAGTAGCTGCTTGGAAGATTTTATATTCTAAAGGATGACACAACATGCCTTTTTAAAGGGTACATCTGTGGGTTGAAACATAGGTCGGTGTTTCTTCAGCCACTTGAAGTAGGATTTTCCTTAAATCTGGCAGTCAGACACACTGAGGTCTAGTAGGGTACCCACACGGCCAGATCCCCTTGCCTTGTTAAGACAGCTGCTCCTGATTGCCCAGCCAAAATCTGCTGGCACCTGGTTGTGCTTTGACATCCATGAGTACCCCAGGGTGGGTCAGAGAAGCTGTGCATGGGGTTCCCTGCTCTCATCTTCTTCTTCCAAGACTTTGTTGTTCCAACATGAGCCAGCAAGAAAGTCTGACCAGTTAGGATTCCAAATAAGCCTCTTGAGCAACAGAAGCCCTATTTAAATAGCCCCCACTATCAATTAAGCCACGATAGCTTTAGGGAGGCATCAGGCACAAGTGCCTGCTGGTTTTGTGTGTGAAGAAGAGGATGTGAATCAGCAGCACAAAATTTCCCAGTCCTGGGGCTGCTCTGAATTGTCTGCTTTCACTGACACTGCTCCAAAGCCTATGCTTTTCTCAGTCTTTTGACTTGATGGGTTTTATAGATTAGCCTCAAATTTATGACAGCATTTCTGGGGTTCCTGGTAGCTCTCCTGGCTGTGAAGCCATTCCTCTGTCTGTGGGACCTTTTAAAGACAAGCTGGTAGGTACCAAGGTGTAAATCTGCTCTGCAACAGCTGTTCTCTGTTGCTCTTAGGAAGGACTAAGGAATTTTTCCGGGTCCAAAAGTCCCAAAATCATGAGTCATAGGACTGAGGGAAAAAAGTCTACTGGTACAGGGGGAATTGGGGGTTTGTTGAACAGTAGGTAAATAATATCTTCTGGTTTTGGACAAAAATAAAAAATAAAAAACCAAACAAAAACAACCCCTTATTTTAAAGTAAGATTGCTTGTATTTACAGTATAGATTTATTAAGGCTGTGTAACCAATCTTAAGGTCTTTCTGCTTCCTTACAGCAGCTGTTTTTAGCCTACAAATGCTTGTTTTAACCAGCACTAGTCAACAGAGGGATTATCCTGCTACACCACAGTGCTCTCTGTCCAGCATCTCACAGTTGGAGATTAGTGTGACCACAGATGCACAAGGGGTTGTTTATAGCAAAAAACCTACCTGAAGTCCAGATGATTACACTTAGTGACCAACAAAGAATGTGACATGTCTTGGGTCAGCAGAAGGCTTCTTAGAGCTCTTTCTTGCTTCTTGAGAGTCTTCTCCATGGCTACAGCAGCCAGGGAATGTTCAGAAGGTATAACTGAAACAGAAATCTTGCAAATACAAGTAACACTTCAATCTTGCAGGAATCACATGGAGGTATTTTTGCTGACTAGGCATTAAAGCTGCTTTGTACAGTGTTTATTTGTCTCTTCATTCAGATCCCATCAATGGTTACCTTCTAATCAAGCTACGATAGAGGCAGATAATTGAATATGGAGTTGTGCTCAGGCTGGATTCCCAGTATAGTCCTGTAGCTTTAAAAAAACCTTTTTTTCTCTATCAATTTTTAAAACAATATAATTTCAAAATTATATACTATATTCAATTTTGACACTACGTAGTTTCAAATCCTACAATCTTTTTTGTGTCAGTAAAAATGATAGGTCTCCTGGATAACTAAGTGGAGCCATTTCTGCTTTTCCTTTGTATGCTGATACTTGCTTATTGAAGTGACTTCATCTACTAATTCATTTTTTAATTACTAATGGACATGAACACCCCCAGCCAAACAAACCATTTCAGTGACTTGCTGGGCTAATGGGTCATAAGCTATTTTTATCCATAAAGATACCTCAAACTTTTTTCCTACTTTCAAGAACAGCAGAGAAAACAATCGACAGCAATTTCTTACTTTCTATTAAAGTTAACAGACACAAAAGCTAGTGGGCAGAAAGCTTAGTACTTCATAAACTTTCCAGAGAGGTAATGTAAATTCTACATGAGAATGAGAAGCCCAAGTTCAGATATTGGTGGTGATGAGTATTGTGGATGGATTGATAGCTGTCATATCTGGGAACTGATGTGTTATGATACCTGATTTCAGTGGTCCAGCTGACATCACGTTAATACTCTTGTGTCAAATAGTTATGGCACCACATTCTACTGAGGAAAACACACAAAACCCCTCAGGAGAAACTCAGGTCCTGTTTTGCTGAAGGTTGAGCAATGCTTTAAAACATGCTGGTTGTTATCCTTCCCAAATATTGGAGGCAGAAAAAAAGGTGTGAAGTGATGGTTTGCTTTTATCCCAACCATTATAAGCATGGCATTAAAAAAAATAAATAAATTATGAATATCCACATAAACCCCTCAAAATTTTCAGAGGACAAGAAACTGAAAAATCCATAACTTAGGACAAGCACTACTTCATGACAACTAAAATTGTGTTATCAACATTTTTCTCACACTAAATCCAAAACATGGCACTGTACCAGTATTAGAAAGAAAATTAACTCTATCCCAGCCAATACCAGGACACCTCTCCTAAGAGAGGTTATTTTTATCACTCTAACTTCTCTGTTGGAAAGTGAAACAGTTTTGCATGAGTAGTTAGTAGATAAATACAGAAATTTATAAAAGGCAAAATAAAGTCTTTTGCCTTCCCCTTTGTTTTCACTTCCTTCTTTACACCTCAGTGTTAGCAAAAATATTTCAGTCTCTAGAGGGAAGATCATATCTTAATGCAACTGTCCCAAATGAGCAGCAGGAGCTACCAGTCAAGTCTCTGCACCTCCCAGAACCATTTTCTGCTTCATTCAAGGACCAGACTTTGATACACTTTACACCTACTCTGAAGAGACAAGCACTAAGCCAACAGGCTCACAGAAGCCTGCACGATTTTCAGGGCATAGCAATGGCATTTTCAAGGCAAAAGACCCAAAGAAAGTGTTTAGAGGTGCTGTCCACCAGATGTCATGTGCTGTCATGTGCTGACCACCTCCACGTAGCCAGACACACTACTTTCTGCTCAGGACTTGTAGTTTCCACAGAGAAGGTGCCCAGTGGGGATCTCAGTTGCAAAGACCCCTAAACAGTCAGCAGAGATTGGCAGTGCCTCTGGAAACTGATGGTGGGTTCAGCTTATGCTATGGCTGAGTTACTTTCATTGCAACACTCCCTCCACCTGCCTCTGGTTCTTCCCCTCCTGGCCATGTGCTATGTACTGCTATTTCCCTTGTGCCAGCCCTGGTGCTGCTTTGACCCTTGTGAGACACTTCAGAAGATCAGCTGGTGGGCAGCTGACCCAGAAAAAAAATGGGGACAAGTTTTCTGGTAGCTTACACTTTGTGCATGTTCACTGCAGTCAGGGACAAGGCAGAGAGAAAAACACAGGTGACAGCTAGGCTGTTATTGTGGTGTGACTCCAGCGTGAAACCATATCCTCACAGCTTCCCAGGTTTGTGATTTCATCTCCCATGAGCTGTGCTGGGCAACTCTGTAGGATAGTTCAATGCTCCCTGATGCTGGGTAGGGGAGAGGGCAGATGACCATCACACAGGGTCTCCTGCACAACAAAGCAGTGCTTTGGCCCCTGTCCACAAGAAGGATGATCTGATTTCTATACCAGGCAACAGTTTGGTATTTGAAATCTGTCACTTTCTAGGAAAGCCTGAGAAATAGCACCTTTCTCTTGGTAAATCTGGGCCACGTGCCAGAAGGAATGCAAGGCACACTGGGTCAAAGAGATGACGAAAGCCCAGTAAATCTCAATCTGATTTCACAGCCCTGCACACTTCTGCTGCTTTCTCACCAGACTCCCAAGAAAATGGGATTTCACATTTATCATGACTGACTCTTCCATCCACAATCCTTTTTACTGTGCATCTCCAGGAATTCTGCCCTTTTCCAGGGTTTTCTTTCCATGAAGTCTCAGTACATTAGAGCCTGTGACACTCCATTGTAGGAGTAAGAAATGTAAATATCTACTCACCTATCAGTGTGAACATAACACAACAGCATTAGAAATACTAGACCTACCTAGTCCAATATTGTGGCTATAACCCAGGTCATGTGCAGATGTCCAGGAAAGAGTGTAAACACAGAGCAGGCATGCAGCAAATCTTCTTTAGTGGATGACTCCATCTTCTAGTGCTTCATGCTCAGGCACTTCCCGAGCCTGTGATGGTGCCTCAGTCCTGGAAAATGTGATGTTTTGCATATCTTGAAGGTGAGAAACACGCACGTGCTGACTGCGGTTTCTTGTGTGCAGTGAGCCTCACGGAGCAAGAAGCCTCAGAGAGCTGCCAAATGTACCTTGGGGCTGTTGGTGCAAAACAAAGCCAGGACTTGAGGTAACTTCTAGTGATGTGATGGCTGGTGAGTCCTAGCAGAACAAGATAGGTCACAGAAAGGTGAAAACAGCTACTTTGGGCAGGCTTTACTCTACTGAAGGCTGCAGAGCAAATAAGAAACCTAAAGCACTGAAAGAGCTTGTCTTACAAATGTGCTCTTGGATATTGCTCAGCCTTGGTATCACAGCCACATTTGACCCTTTATGAATGCTCGAAAATTTCTGGATGTGATAAATCTCTTCAGTTCTTCTATTACTGTTGAGAAGTAAACTCCTTTGCAGGCCTGGAGAGCTGAGCAGAGACAAGTGAAGCTCAGAACTGAGGCTGGATGCAGTGGCCAGGGCCAGAAGACTCTTCCCTCATCAGAGCAGAGAGCCAGGAGAAGGTGAGGGAGGGGCACAAATGGATGCCATCCTCCCCTCCTTCCTGATAAGGGGCTGGGACATAGAGATCATTGGTGGGAAGGATCCAGGCTCCTGAGCTGACAGGACAGACATTCAGAAGAGGCCCTGACATTCAGCACGTGCTTTTTCTCCACAAGTGTAAATTAATGCATTTTCAGTTGAGGCTTTGCACTTGGCAGCTGACAGTCATTTAAAGGTGAAGGTCTCTTCAAGCTGAGGATCAGCCCCGTGGCTTAGTCCATATGTCAAAAGCCACGGCAAAAAGCATGATCAGAGCAGGCAGATTAGTCAGAGGCATCCCCTTCACTGAAGCTCACTGACGTTTGCTAAACATGGGAATGAGACTTGGAGCAGAGAAGAGGCGAAGGATGGAGGCAAGAAAAAGCAACAGTGGGAACTATGTGTCTACAGAGTAACTCCTCTACCACTTCCTTCCTGACCTGCACCATTGCCAGCAGCTCACTGGTGGGACAGGTGCCTGTGGGGGAAGCCTGGCTTCACACACCGAGCACAGACAGTGGGCGTAGGCAGCACAGAAAGGAGAATCTTCAGACGCACAGTGAGTCAAGAAAGGATGCAAAGCCCTGGGGAGGGGACAGCACCTTCAACCCCTCCTAGAGGTTTTTCTGTTAAGACTGTTCTGCATCCCCTGTCCTGGCTGTCAGCATCTGCCTCATGTATGAGTTGTAGCCACCTGCTGGGGTTTACTTTAGAAGGGCAGATGTCCAAGACAGTTTTCTGGCACGTAGCTGTACAGCAGATATCACATCATAAAATCATAGAGTGTTTAGGGCTGGAAGGGACCTCCAAAGGTCATCTAGTCCAGCCCCCATGCAGTGAGCAGGGACACCTTCAACTAGACCAGGCTGCTCAGAGCCTTGGCCAACCTTACCTTGAATATCTCCAGGGATGGGGCCTCAACCACCTCCCTGGGGAGCCTGTTCCACTGATCCACCACCTTCAAGGTCAAGAACTTCTTCCTGATATCCAGTCTAAATCCACTCTTTTCTAATTTAAACCCATTACCCCTTATCCTTTCACTAGAGGCCCTTGTGAACAGCCCCTCTCCAGCCTTCCTGTAGCCCCCTTCAGGTACTGGAAGGTGGCTAAAAGGTCTCCCTGGAGCCTTCTCTTCTCCAGGCTGAACAACCCCAGGTCCTTCAGCATGTCCTCATAGGAGAGCTGTTTCAGCCCTCTGATCATTTTTGTGGCCCTCCGCTGGACCCACTCCATCAGCTCCATGTCTTTCCTATGTTGAGGGCTCCAGAGTTGGACACAGTACTCCAAGTGAGGTCTCACCAGAGCAGAGTAGAGGGGAAAAAAGTTTGCTTTTCTGAAGTTCAAGGTCCTGACATCAGTCAGATGACTCTAAGTTGAGGACAAGATCTCCTATGTCATGTCTCAGGTGAGGTCTGGGCAGAGAACTGCCTCTGACCCTGAGATCAAGCACCCTGTTTATCCCCTCTACAAAGCAGTTCAGTAGGTGGCCCAGGGAAGACCCCACCTCATTCCTCAAAGGTGGCAGATGCCCAGAGACAGCAAAAACCTCAAGTCACCACCAGCCCTTATCACAACCATCATTTCTCTAAGTCAACACCAGCTATCAGTACACTTCCACTGCTAGAAGAGTTTACACCCTCTGGTACAGAAACCTTGTGGCAACCCTGGTGAATGCTGTGCTGCCCTCCCTACACAGCAGTATGATTTGTCTTCTCCAGTCATTCTTAAAATGGGACATGTGGAGCTAAAAGAAACTTCAGATCCCCCTTGAGAGGGCTTCAGCATACCTAACGGACTTCAGGTTGTATCTCAAATCTTGAGGGACGTGGCCCTCTGCAAGACACTTTGGACACTTTGAACTAGCTGCTGCCTGATAATCCTTGTCAACGTGTTATCGTGTGAGCAGAGCATGGTTTGCCACAGGGGAAAGTGGAAGGTAGTTGCAGAGCAAGGTCTCACCCTACAGTGTGCTTCTTCCTCAAAGACAGCACTTTCTTAGTTCCTCTGTCTGTAGAGGTGCCTTCCAAGTCTCCTCACCAGGGAACAGTTTACTCAGCTGCTGGTGCTGGGGACAGCAGGTATAATTTGCCTCTGCTCTGTCTGCTTGCTTGATAGGATGTCTTCATTCAGAACATGCTGTCATTAAGTGGAATATGACTGCTTTGGTGTACTTGATGTAAGTGAACACCTCTCAACATGGTCCAGGAGATCCTCTCTTGTTGTTTATGACTGTGGCTACCAGTGCTCTGCTGTGAGAGTCTTGCAGCCTAGGGCAACCTGTGTCCATCTTCTCATACTGTTGTCATCATCTGGTAACTAAAATAAGTTAGGGGACCTGATGGCCTTTCAAGCTATAGGGATCTTACATGGCAGGTGCTCTGTTAGGCATTCAGGGCTGCTTGTGTTACTCAGGCATTGCTCTTGCCTACATGGAAGAGAATGGCCTCATCAGCTTGTCCCCTCTCAGAGATGCAGGAGTCAACCCCACTGCACTGGAAGTAGAATGCTTCCCCTTGGTCTGCTTGAGATGGGTCCAAACAAGCAGCAAATACATGTTCCAAGGGTGTTAAAAGCTACCTTCTCCCCTGAATGGCCTCAGGGTTAAAGAAATTATTCATGCAACACTGTGGAACCAGGAAAGCTCATGCCCCTCCTCTGTCTGAAGGGACTCAGTCTCTGTCAACATATTTCCTTTCTTGTGGAGTTAGCTGGCTGTTCCATGGAGTAAGTGTCCATTCCATAAGAAAATACTCAAAATATTAGTTCAGACAAAAATTCTTTTTATCAAGGATGTTATACGATGGACACCTTCCACTCATAAATACATTAAAGTGTGATTTTTAAGGGGACACAACACTGTTAAGAAGTACCCACCTCCATATGCCTCTATTCACTTGAAGACTTCTGTATGGAAACCATCATATGACTTTGCAAGAAATGCTTCTTCTAATTCTACAATGCCTCTGCTTTTCTGTATGGTCATCTTGGAAAGGTAAATTGTTTTGTAACCTCTCCTGTTCAAAGGGCATTAAATTTCTCTGCCTCCATTTGTTAAACATGTGCATATTTCCCTCTGCTCTTGTTTACTCCTCTAACTGCCCTTATTTCCTGTTTTTTCCCAGAGGTATCACCCACATGTGGTTGGCAGTTTCACTGGCTTACAGTGGTAGGTGTTATACCACATTACATGTTTATGTCCCTCAACTGTAGTTATTCATTAAGATGAAGGAGGACAGAGGTATAAATTAGCTAGATCTGAGACACTACCCTGTCGTACAATGTGGAGGTACACACCAGTGTACACACAGTGTTCCTGTGTGCTGGGTAGTCTCTGACACACCTACCACTACCCGCTTCAGACAGTTCCCCCATCTGACCAACCATGAAAGATAGATTATTTTAGAAGTCTGCCTCTGAAATCTCTGCAGTTTGCATTTTTTGTTACTCAATTTGAAGAAGGAAAAATGAAGCCTAATGACCTCAATTTCTTCTGGGGAGTGACTCTAGCAATTGATCAGTTGCTCTTATTTATGAGGAAGCCTGGGTTAGGGCCAGTCCCCAGTAGCCTGCTTTAGTAAAGAGGCATGATGTAGTCAAGAAATCCCCTGTGAAGAAAGGCACTTTCTCCTGGAAGTAAATCTGACCTGAGTCTCTTGGGACACTATAAGAGACCAGCAGGTCTTGGAAAACTTGCCTGTCTTAGACACTTCCCCAAGACAAGCATCCCACTTGTTCCCCTGATGTCCTGTTGGCACCTGTGGGACCATAACTTTTACTGGTATGTTTTTAAGCGATGCATATGCTGACTTTCCATCTTGTCTTCTGATTCTCAGGAAACACCAGCTGGCAAAAGAATAATGGGAAATTGTACAGACACAAATAATACCTTATCGTGCATGGAAATTCCCTTCAAAGAGAGCAAGACACTTCTGGTTGCTGTTTACAGCATCGTTTTTGCCATAGGCCTTCCAGCAAATTGCTTAACTTCCCTGTTTACGTTTGTACAAATCCAAAGGAATAAAGTAATTGCTGTCTACATTTTCAGCTTATCATTGTGTGAGCTGATGTATTTAAGTACCTTGCCCCTCTGGATTATCTACGTACAGAAGGATCACAGCTGGGAATTAGATGTAAGGTCTTGCAGAATAACAGGATTCATCTTCTTCTGCAACATATACATCAGCATTCTGCTTTTGTGCTGCATTTCTCTGGATCGTTATGTGGCCCTGGTGTACGCTCTGGAGTCAAGGGGGAGAAGAGGACAGAAAAAGGCAATCATAATAGTGTGTTTTCTCTTTGCTGTGGTTGCAATAATCTACAGTCCAGTATTTTACATGGAAGATGGTTCAGAATCTGAGAAACGCTGCTTTGAGACCTTTCCCCTTAACATAAAACTGTCTTCTTTTGGCCTTGCTAGATTCCTATTTGGATTTGCCATACCTTTCACAATCCTCATTTTCACAAACTACAAAATTTTCCGAAGTACAAAAACAAGCAGCAGCTTGACTTGTCGCCAGAAAGCCAAAGTGAAGTATCTGGCTATCGCCATTATTGTCATTTTCCTGATCTGCTTTGCTCCCTACCATATGGTACTCATAATAAGATCCATATACTTTATGTTTCATCAAAATTGCCCATGTCTATTTGAAGAAAAGATCTATTCAATTTTTACAGTGTTTCTGTGTTTAACCACTGCAAACAGCATTGCCGATCCAATCCTCTACGTGCTAGTTAGTGAGAACGTCAGAAAAGATTTCTGTAGGACTCTCAGAAGATGGAGACTGAACTCAGCGAGCCTGAATTCATCCATTAATCACAAGACAACTTACAGCGTAAAATTGAAAACATCAAGAGAATCACAGGAAGAAGGGATAAGGGAAGAAAACAAAGAAACATCACATTCATCTGACAACCACAAGAGCTGTAATAGTGACAAAGAGCAAGAAGATGGTAGCTAGTAGTTTGTTGCTGACAAAAAGAGGTTCCCAACACCAGCTGCGAGCTGCAGGCAGCAGCACACACTAACATCCATAGGAAGCCTTGTCACAGGGCTTTGGCCAGCAACTCCATGAGCACATTACAGGAGTGATATTTCTTGTTTCTGTTGGTCTCCTACAATAATGTTTGTCTACTAGTATCATTGGTGCCAAAATCGCTTTGTTAAGGACATGTGGAATAAGCTAGGTAATTTACTTTGATTCAAAATGCAATCTTAAAAAGCTTATTTTTAGAATGGCTCTTTCCTTCTCATAAATGCAGAACCAGTTTTATCCTCTGAGATGGACAAAAAAAAAAAATGACTGTTAAGGAGAACAACACAGGGCCCATTCTTACAGTTGAAATTTTTAGTTCTTGAGGAGGTACATGTTCAGATTCTCATACACACACTCTGTTGTTAACGGTTGTGGTTAACCAGTGGAAAATATTAAAAATGAGGAAGTCTTTCAACAACAGCCTTGAAAGTGTTCCTAATACTTCAATATGCAGCTTTATCTACCTTGTACTTTCTGGAGAAGAAAGGGCAAGACAGTAGCCTGGTAACACAGGTCAACAGTACTGTACTACTTAAGATCCTGCACTGTCCTGAAATGCTTAAAATTCTAATGTTTGACATTTTGAAATTAGCATTTTGCAGTGAAATACAGAATGCACTGAAGTATATATAAAAACTATACATTTCTGAGTGATGTCATGGACTGTTTTTATGTCATTTCCAAATGTTGTTGAACTCACATTTCATCTCCAAGTTAACACTTCCCTTTTGGTTATTGATCCAAGTGTTACTGTGTAGGAGCCTGTACGAGAATGAAGTGCCTTACTGACAAGGAAGAGCTGGCAGCATGAAGAACACAGAGATGGAAACTCCTGCAGACATGTTGGTGGTGAACACATGAGACTATGCTGGGGCAGATTTTGTTGTTGCTGTGCCACTTTCACTATGAATAAATGACGGTAGTTTCCTGTGTCTTTGAAACAGGAATTTTATATATATATACAAATCTCACAAGACTTTCTTCATCTTTTTATGAATCAGAGTAAAATAGACAAAGATCATGAAACAGTTGGATGTTTACCTGATGATGAGTTTGTAATGCGTTTCACAGCATTATTCTGCTTCATCTGTAATGTTGTATTTCTGTAATATTTTTACATTGCCATTAAGGTTGACATTTCTGAGTTGAACTAACATTGGCTAGTACATAAATATAGTATTTGTTAATTTTTTTTTATTGTTGTCATTATTTCTTATATATTCTTATCATAGAATCATTCAGGTTGGAAAAGACCCTTGGGATCATCAAGTCCAACCATTAACCCTACTCTAAACAGTTCACCCCTAAACCATGTCCCTCAAAAACACATCCAAACGACCCTTAAACACATCCAGGGATGGTGACTCAATCACCTCCCTGGGCAGCCTGGTCCAGTGTCTGACCACAGTTACAGTGAAATTTTTTTCCCTAATGCCCAGTCTAAATCTGTTGCAGCTTGACTCCATTCCCTCTTGTTCCATCACTAATTATCTGTGAGAAGAGAACAGCATCAACCTCTCTACAATGTCCTTTCAGAGAGTTGTAGAGAGTGATGAGGTCTCCCCTCAGCCTCCTCTTCCTCAAACTGAACAGTCCCAGCTCCTTCAATTGCTCTTCATAAGATTTATTCCCCATGCCCTTCACCAGCTCTGTTGCCTCCTCTGCACTCACTCCAGCACCTCAATATCTCTCTTGTATTGAGGTGCCCAGAACTGGACACAATACTCAAGGTGTGGCCTCATCAGTGCCAAGTACAGGGGGACAATCACCTCTGTACTTCTGCTGCTCACACTGTTTCTAATACAAGCCAGGGTGCCATTGTCTTTCTTGGCCACCTGAGCACACTGCTGGCTCATGTTCAGCCTCTTGTCAATTAAAACCCCCAGGTCCTTTTCTACCAGACAGCTTTCCAGCCACACTGCCCCAAGTCTGTATCTTTGCAGGGGGTTATTGTGGCCCAAGAGCAGGACCCGGAACTTGGCCTTGTTGAAACTCCTCCCATTAACACTGGCCCATCTATCCAACCTGTCCAAGTCTCTTTGTAAAGCCTCCCTATCCTCATGCAGATCAACACTCCCGCCTAACTTACTGTCATCTGAAAACTTACTAATGATACTATCAATGTCCTTATCAAGGTGATCAATAAAGATGTTAAACAGAAAAGGTCCCAACACTGAGCCCTGAGAAACACCACTTGTGACCGGCTGCCATCTGGATTGAACTCCACTGACCACCATTCTTTGGGCTGTGCATCCAGCCAGTGCTTGATCCAGCAGACTGTTTGTTCATCCAGGCCATGAGCAGCCCGTTTTTCCATACGAATTCTATGGGAAACTGTGTTGAATACTTTTTGAAAGCCTAGATAGACAATATCCACAGCCTTTCCCTCACCCAATAGCTGGGTCATTTTGTTACAGAAGGAGATCAGGTTTGCCAGACATGACCTGCCTTTCACAAACCCATGCTGACTGAGCCTGACCCCCTGGCTTTCCTCTATATGACCTGAAATGGCCCTCAAGATGATCTGCTCCATGACCTTCCCTGGTACCGAGGTCAGACTGACAGGTCTGTATTTTCCCAGTTCTTCCTTTCTGCCTTTCTTGCAGACAGGTGTTACTTTTACTACCCTCCAGTCCATGGGGACCTCCCCAGTTAGCCAGGACTTCAGGTAAATAATGGAAAGCAGTTTGTGAGCACATCTGCCAATTCTTTCAGCACCCTTGGGTGTAACCCATCCGGTCCCACAGACTTGTGTGCATCCAAGCGATGCAGCAGGTCCCTGACCTCTGTAAATGCGATGGCCTCTCTCTGCTTCCCCTCCCCATCTCCTGGCATCTACCTAGGAAAGGCTTGTGTCCTCAAAAGTAGTTCACATCATACCCAATTGGATAGATTGTTCCTTGGGAAAATGTGAAATTCTGTTGTGATGTTAATTAACAAACAGTGGTTCTGAATTTTCCTACACACTCTACAATATCAAGGAGAGAACTGCAAAGTGCCAAATATCTGTAAGTTTTCTAAAAATCAAACTTTCCATTACTAAAAAAAATCAGCAGCAGATGTTGCTGGTAAGAGCCCAGTCAGTCAGAGCATTGGTGATTAATCTCTGAAGAAACATATGCAAAGTGCCCTAACCTCAAGATTTTCAAAGTCTAAAATGTAAAACTCTGATGAATAATAGCAGTGAGTTTAGAAGAAACCAAATGTACAGACTTCAGAACTGATTGTAATGGATGCAAATTAGATATTCACCTAGATAAATTTAGAAATCTCTCTGACATTTTTCCTCTGATAAAACGTGAGTGTTTTCAGAGAAACCAATATTAGGGCTGTAGGTGTAGGGGACAGGGAATAGCAGGGCCTGATGCAATATCTGTAATTCTTCTGCCTTACATAATTTACATGCTGTTCTAAATTACTGTACCATTACACATCTTCTCTTCATAATATCCTTGGAGCTTCTTTGTTGAAATAAAAGCTTTAGGGATGACAACAACCTATATGTTTTTATCTAACTTTGAAGATGACCTAGGTGATCTCCAGAGGTGCTTTCCAAACTAAAATGTTCCATAACAGGGATCAGGGTGTTGTACGATGCACAAAGTTCTGAAAAGCCTTGAAAACCTAAGATTGCAGATGTTCTGAAAAAGTATGCAAATACTTGAGTGTTCAGAAAAGTACTTAGAAATGTATCATAGTTCCACATCTGTAAATTGGGACACTTCTTCCCTTCAGCACTGTCTTTCTTCTCAGTTGAAAATACAAGCCCTGAAGCAGATGCTGGAAAGAGAGTGAGCAAGTGTGACATATGCATGTTCTGAGCTTAATGTAACAGGGCAGTGAACAGCACGGGGCAAATAGAAGGTACTAAAGCCAAATTCTAATGAGTCAGCACTTTCAGGGGCAGACTCAAAGCTCTTTATTTGTTTTTATTTATACTGAGGTATCAAAAAAGAAAAACCCCAACAACCAAAAAAAAAAAAATAAAATGGTCAGACTCTATTTTAACTTGGGGTTTCCTCCTGGTAACATGGTCACTAGACTTCACTGGGATTTTTCCTCACTAGGATATTTTGGTGTTTGGAGGTGTTTTGTTGCTTCCAAAAGGTCAGAATAATACCAATTTGCAGAGTTGATTTCCACACTGGAAATGCTCGGGGCCAAGAACTCACAAGGCTCATAGCACTTCTCCAGATACAGAACTGAAACTAATCAGTAACACAAACAGCATTTGCTCTTCTAACCTCTCTGCATGCTAGGCCACCAGTAATAATCTCTAAAATCCTTAGTGCTTTGAGATCTATCCATGTGGACACAGCCTCTCAAGCTTTTCCCTTCCTGATGCTATTTTCATAGTTTGGGAAGCACTTTCTTAGCACCAGATTTCTCAAATGGGTCTCTGACAACGTGAGCCTGATGTGCTGCTTGAGGCAGCAGGACTACTGCTTAGCTATTTAATTAATTTAGGGTTTGGGGTTTTTTTCCCTTTCTTAAATACAGCCAAAGAGACTGGGCTCACACTACCCACTACAGGTAGTTTGTATTATTGTATGTTGGCATTTATAGGTGACTTGACAATATGTTGGATAAAGGATATTTGATAAAGTTTTCTTTTTAAAAAATGATGTGATTTTCCATTTAGCTGCATATACAGTTCCTATCTACCTCTAACTCTTTTGTTCAAATCTTTCCTAAATTAAGGCTTATGGGAATGGGCAGAGCATAGCTCTAAGTGCACTTAACTGCATCACTTGCAGTAATAGCCATGTTCTGAAGACAGCAAATGCACGGGCCTCAAACTAAACTCAGGAGTAGCTGCATCGATATGTAAAAGGGAAGAAAAACATTCATTAACTAACATGGGAACTCATGAGTATGACTGACTTCATGCTTTCTTCACTGTTACTGTGGGAATGGCCCCACAATAAAAGGCAGGAGATTCTAGCCACGCAAAGCACCAATCTGAAGTTTTTATCAGAACCAAGAAACAGGGGGCGAATGGGGAACTTCCTTTGTAGCCAAGGGTGTGAAGCAAATAGAGACAGACTGTAACGTGATAACAGAAAAGATTAGATGTGAAATAAAAGGTCAGCAACTCACTTCAGTACCCCACAAAAGCAGAATTCAAAGGCGTGCATGACTTTACAACTCAGTGAGGTGCTGTCCCTAAAGAGAGACTGAGTGTCCCGCTTGTTTTATTCTCCCTCTTCTGCACAGAAATGCTCCCCTCTCATGAGAGGGAAGAAGCTGGAAATTATATTAAATATTTGTCTTTTTGTTTTCTTAGCATGCAGTTTCAGATCCTAAAACTATTTCTTAGTCAAATTCCAAGAAATAACACTGTACAAGGAAAAACCCCAGAAAATAATATTTTTCTCTGAAGGTACTGAAAACCACTATAAATAAATCAACATGAAGTTAAACCAAAGCTGTAAAGCCAGACTTCCTTCCCTAAAGGCTGTGAAAAATTGAATGTGAATCTGAACTCTTTTTTGCTGGCCCATAGTTCAGATCATAATGTTTTCTAACCTCCAAAATTTGGAGATAAATCTCCTTTTCTTTTTTTTCTTTTTTTTTTTTTTTTTAATAATGTATCTTGGACATATTCTTCCATGACATAAAGCAATACTAATGTATAATTCTGACTTGTCCATGCTGCAGTATCAGATATAATTGACTAGCATGAAGTAAAGCTTTCAAGAAAGCAACATATCATTGAGTATTCAAAACATCAGCAAACTATGAGTTGTGAGTCTATTGCCTCTATGCTGAACGATGCAGAAGTTTCATTTCAGAAATCACACTGAGAGGTTAATTCCCCTTTTCTATACTGTCAGCTTTTGTTTTGGATAAAATGCTTTGTGTTTTCCAGCATTAATTAAATCCCTGATCTTTCAATGTAGTCACAAGAGGGCACCAGACTCTAGCCTATTGCTCCTGCTGGCCATGATGGACTTCATAGTGGAAGAAAAAATAAATTAGTATCTCTTAAATTGCCAGTTTGTAATCATAAATTTGTAAGACTTCGTGCTTCTAGATAAAACAATCCATAGAAAGACTGTGTGTGTGTATGTGTGCTCACACTTACCATACAGCTTGTTGTTGAGGCAGACAAAAGTTTGGTTATAATGTTTATCCAGGTATGGCAGAAACACACAACCTTTTTCAAATGGTAGCTACAAACAGGCAGGAAAAAAAAAAAAAAAAACAAGAAGCAAAAGAGCAGAACTGAAATCAATCAAGAAAAATAGTATTGAGAAAAAGAGTGACAGTTCCCTTGCATTGCACAATAAAAACTGGAGGATGACAGAACTTGCCAGGGTCTGTGTGATTCCCTGGATAGGGATAGGGTGTAAGTGGCATAAGGCAAACAAACAGACAACCATCTAAAGCACTGGGCTGAGCCAGCCCCTTGCAGCATCTAAATGTGATCCAATTTGACTCCCTGCTTCAGCAAACCATCCTCCAGCTCATCCTGTACCACCTCTTACTGCAGCTCCAGTGGCTTTAACCCAAGTCTATTCGCATTTGATGCTATCTGATAGTCAGATTAAGTAAAGCAAATGGAAGATGTATTATTCTGTTAACATTAGAGATGCTGAAATGACTGCTGGGAGACACTGGCTACTGAGAGAGCACCAGGAGAAATGAGATGACATTCCTTTCATGGTACAAAAGTCAAAGCTGTCATTTCCATCAAGGTACAGAACTGAAGCAGAGAACAAGACCAGCTCACAGTGTTCATACTCATGCTTCTAACAGAGTTAACCCTTTAACCAGATAAGGCAGACAGACATTTGCAATCATTCTCTTAGGAAAAAAATAAGGTAAAAAACCCCACATTTTAAATATGCTTTTTCACACCTTAGTTTACCTACATCTTATGTTCATTTTTTGATACGCTCTTTCAACTCTTATTGCTATGTTCCTAGTATAATTTATGATCTATTTCTCTTATAGACTGTGTAATTATGTCACCATCAAATCAACATCAACAATAATTTGTGGATAATTTGTGGATACAGTACATTTTTCAAGTTTAACTTGCCTATTCATCAGACTCTAAAACAGAATTTGGAAACAATACAAACACCAGCAAGTGACCATAGCCTTTGTCTACTTTTCCAGGGAGCATAGAGGGTCATTTTAACTTGCAGATAAATGTCATCTTCTATAACCAGCATATTTCTCTAACAGATGCTTCATTTTGTTCTCATTATTTATGATGTGTCTAAGGGAAATCACATTTCACATTTGGAAATTCTAAAACACCTAATGCTGTCAATGGCTTGTTACTAAACTCTCAATCACCAGAATTAAGTTACTGCATAAGAAACTGTGTCCTTAATTTTCTCCTTTTTCACCCTAGTTTTCATGGTCCAAATGCTTACCAACTTTAAGGTAAGCTTAAAAATAAACAATTGACCTACATATTCTTAGAAGTTCTATTAGCTTCAGCTTTGCATTTGAACTGTAACTCTCGAGTTTGCCACTACTGCAGAAATTGTTTTCTCATTGGTGTTTTAATTTTCAGAGACACAGCTTCTAGAAACAGCACAGTGCCTTCCAAAAGTCTGGTTTTAAGAGCAAACACTGCAATATCAAAAGATGCAGAGCAGCAAAGGTGTAAACCTCCAATCTGGTCTAAAAGATCTGAAATCCACACTTTAATGTATGTTCAAGGATATATGAAAAAGGAATTATTCATTAACTTCTTCAGCTTGCAACTGCTTCTGGCTCTTTTGTTCTTACAGTATCTGCAGTTTTCAAAGGAAGGTAGACCTGGGGGGGGAAAAAATATCTTCACATGCTCAGCATAAAAATACATTCATCAGAACCAGACTAACTCCCAAGATGAAAATATGGTACTTGTATTGCTGCAAAGAAATTAATACCGTGTATAGTGACAGGCTGCACACGTTTTTTTTTGAGCTTGTGGGTTCTATTTAATAGTAGATGCTTAGTTACTATAGCAACTGTCATACCCTATGGTATTTATGCTTAGATATGGAACACATATTTTAGCAGCACCAGACAACACGGCATTCAAGTGTCCAAAACATATATTTAAAAGAAAATCCCTGTTATGAAGGAAGTAGGTGTGTTTCTCTAGTTATTAGAAAGCCTTCATAACGCAACACTTTAGCAACAAGAAAACAATCTTGTCCCTCAAGAACATAAACAGAACTACCATCATGATCCAGAAGAGGGCTTAGAGTCCTTAAAATAAAACCCCAAACAACATTCTGCGCCTTAAAAGCCTTCTTTGCTGACTGCTACTGCATAATCTGGAGAGTTTGATGTCTGGTACAGCTCATGATGCTTTGTCACTAGATTTCTAATATATTTTTAGCACCTTGCTAGGTACCATTTTGACAGGCTTTTCTCCTACTACAGATGTTCACTATCAACAAATAGCCACGTACTGGTGGTCCCTGCCTGCCAGTGCCCATAGGTATTATTAGTGGTTTCACAGCCAGAATTTCTGAAGGGTGCTTTGTAGCCCATCTGGCTTTTGTAGTCTTGCCCATCAGCTGCCATGGAAAACACTTTCTTTGAACTGGCTGGCAACTGTACATTTTGCCAAAACTACTTCATTTATTTTATTTTGTCACATCCTGGTGGTTGAGCAGCATAAATTAATATTCTAATATGAAGGCACTCTTTTTTTCAGGTCCTTTCCACCATTAGAGGAAACTGATGGTCAGTAACTTCTGCAGCTGCTTGTGAAGTTTAAATCCTTAAATCCAACTCAACCACTTTAGCCAGACAAACTAAAAGAGTTTGCAGACTAATAGAAGCCTAACAGCTTTCCTGTGTCCTTTTTCCACTGCATTTCCTACTGGCCTGAGGCAGGTAGATTTCTACCTAAGTACAGATTTGCTTTGCCACTGTTGTACTGGCAGCCACACACTCTCTCTCCCATCACCTATTTACTACCTCTCCCAATTTTCATCAGCACAAACACCTAGCTGAGCCAGTACAGCCAGCCAACTCCTGCCATATTCAGGCATGTATTATTAGCTGGTGTGACTATGCTATTCTCATTTTGTAAGCCACTAACATTTGATGCCAGCATCATTATCGTCCAACACTGAGCTGCAGTTAAGCTAGCCCACAAACTCTCACTCACTTGTTAGGAACACTTTGGTTTGTTTTACAGGGTTGAGATGCTCATTGTTCTTTGTCCAGCTCCCTCCTGTAGGTAGAGCGACAGCCTTTCCAGGCTCAGAACTGTGAAGGAGAAGCTTACCCTGACTGAAGGCTGAGCAGAACTTTCAGGCCACCTTTGGCGGTCCACACATTAACAAGCTGTAACAATAGGAAAAGTCTAATTCAGTGTGCTGTGACTTCAGACTGCATGCAATGAAGTTCTACCCTGTACCTGACTTACAGGGCCCAGTTGAGCTGCTACAACAGGCTTACTTCTTAGGGAACAGCCACATTTAATTACCCTCCTTAGCCTTTCTTCCATCTGCTCTTGGATTTTCTAGGCTAGCTCTGCTGCAGGAATGTGCTTGTCTGCAGAAGCACTCAGGACTGTTTCATAATGCTGCCTATCTCAGAGGTAATCAAAATTTACCAGGTTGGGTCTAAAGGAAATGGTACATTACAAGTGGGCCTCCTGCCCTACTCTGGAGCTGAATTAAAAGACAAACATATCTTAAACACTTTGATCAAACAGTAATTATGAGGAAAACAATAGGGATTCAGAGCGAGTCGATGTTGACTGTAGCAGGCAGAGGCAAGCAAGCTCTGTCCTCATTCTGAATTGGCAGGATCACAGCCAGAACTCTTCCAAACCTCACATAGTTGTGCCGGTACAGCACAGAGCTTGAGCTAACACACCTTGTCTCTCTCAACAGAGCACAGCAGGGCACTGCACTGACAGCTCACAGCTTCCAGCTCAGGGCTGAGTCATGTCTGGCTGGCTCCAAGCTCTGGCAGCTGAAGCTCACGTTTTCCAGCCTCCGACTGCACAGCCGTTCTCTGAACTATTTGCCCAGCTCCATAAACCCCAGGGCTCTCAGACCAGGGGCAGAAAACACAGCAGCCATACAGGAGTAAAAAAAAAAAAGCTTCATTGTCAGCTCAATATTGGTATTGAGGCAGAACTCTATTGTATCTCGCTGGAAGTATTTGTTTCAAAGCTTAAGCAACCGCCTGACTAATATTCCCACCCTCTTTATCTGAGGGCTTGCAAGTCATCGGTTGTGAAACACTGTGCCAAGCCTCGTCCAAACACCCCAGTAAGAGACAGTGTCGCAGTGTCTGGCAGAGCCGAAGAAACACTCCCTTTGAGAGACCTTTCCGGGCTAGAAATAGTATCAGTGCAGGCATCCAGTGGAAAGGGAGGGTCTTCACTTTGCATGTAGTTCTGTTTCTTATTCACTACATAATCTACAATAGCCATTTAAAAATATTAAACCCCACTATTCTCACAATCACTTCTAATGTGGCAATGTCACAGAGATCCTTTGTGTAGCTTGAAATTTCACAAACAGGAGATCCTGCCTTCCTTGGTTTTTTTTGTTGTTTTGTTTTGTTTTTTATCTTTTAAAAGTACATTTTCAGCCCTGCTCATGGCCGTTGAGTTCCTATGAATTTCTGTGCTTTTATAAACACTGTCCAACTCTAAAGCAGCCTTCCCATCAGCGCCGAAGTGTGACACTGACCGTCTCAGCAGGGGCTGAGCAGCTCTGAGAAAGGAGCAGCAAAGCTCCGAGGCATCAAGCGCAGCCCAGCACCAGCCTGCTCCAGAAAGGAAGGAAGGGGGCTAGGAGGAAGGAAGGGAGGGAGCCGTGGCTGCTTTCCAACGAGCGTGGCCCGCGGGTCACACCAGCCAGTACCAGCCACCGCCGGAGGTAGAGAGCGGCTGGGGCTCCCGAGAGAGCTGGCAGATTGAGGGATGGGGAGGAGAACTGGCTGCGGGATGGGGGGAGCCGAGCCGGCTGCGGCGGGTACGGGGAGAGCCGAGCCGGCTGCGGGGGGTAAGGGGAGAGCCGAGCCAGCTGCCAGCAGAGCTCCCGCCGCCGCGGGGATGGCGGCTCTGCCGCAGCCACAGTGCACACGCAGCTCTCAGCTTGGAGCCAGGCCCGTCCTTCCCCCGCCGAGCAGAAGCCCAGCCACGGAAAGGGGCTCAGGGCCGCACCTCCCCTTGACTCAGCCCTCCTGCTCTGGGGCAGGGGTTCAAGTGAGCCCAGCGTGTGCTAAGGGTGGCTCTGCACCCACTCGGAGTGGTGGAGGCGGTGCCTGCTCCCGCTCAACCAGCCCTGTACCTGGACGGCATCCCGTTCAGCCCTTCTTAGCTGTCACGGCGCTTTTCAATCCCCCAGGGACTGCCACCTGCTCCGATTTTGGTGGGTGCCAGCGGTGACCCATCTTCTGAGAGAGACCTGGGGAGCTGGTCACCGTGTTAGTCATTTCACCAGCATGCCGGTTGCTCTGCAGTCTCACCAGGTGCGATGCCTCGTAGTTGACTGGAAGTTTAGCACATAATCCTGAATCATCTTTAGATTTAAAAGTCTCCCGACACTTTTGGCCAGAATTCCCCCCCTTTTTGGTTTATGTTTATTATTGTTGTTATTGTTATTTTGGCATGCAGTTGTCTTCATTGGGTTGCTCTGCAGACATTTCTTTCTGGTTCTGCTCCATGCTTTGTCTCTAGAACTTCAATTTCGGAATCAGTCCTGCTTTTGTTTGCAGATTATTTTAGATGCAGAATTTTTATGGGCTGAGGGCTCTCTCGAGTTAGAAATAACTGTTTAGGAAATTACCAGGTCTTCACCCTTTTTTAATGCTGGTGTTAAAATTTCACTTACTGAAAACCATAGGAAGATGAAAAACCTCAGCATGCAGCTAAAATTTGATGATTCTCTTTATCACATCATATCTTTATCACAATACAATTAAATTCTTTATAACAGTCTTTTATTTGGATCAGAGATTGTTTGCTTTCTAGTAAATACTTCGAGTTGCATTGTTGTGCATGTTCAGATTTTTCTATTTTGACTTCTCAAGTTTTGTTTCTCACATAAGTGAGATGTGAGAGTTGTTTTCTCCTCAGAATACTTGTCATACCTCAATAAAACAGTTTCTCAGCTATTCAGAGAAGACAAGAGTGTTGAGAACCTTTCACAATTTTTCTTTCAGTGGTTAATCAGAATGGTACATACAGTTTTAAGCTACCAGACAGCTTCTCATTTCACTGGATAACTTAGCGATGAAAAAAACCCACAAACATCACAAACAAAAATGTCAAGACCTTCTTGTAGTAACTAAAAGGGAAGAAATAAAAAATCAAACGAAAAAAACCAAACACCCCAAACAAGCACAAAACGCACATGCACACACACACACACAAAATAGAAAAAAAAAAAAAAGCCCAAAACCACAAAAAGCAGCAGGAACTTGCGTACCTTCCATGTACCTTCCTATACAGATGATGTTATTACTGGAAAGAACAGTACCAGTGAACGCTTCAAGCAGTGATCCTTCGGGGAATGACCCCCACACTCCTCAAAACTGCAGTCCAGAGAGGCTCAAACGTTCTCGCACCATGTGTGGTGGGGTTACCTATTTTAATTCTTTGCAGCGAAACTGGAAGAAGCCAGTGTGGAGCTGAGCAGAGCATGAGAGCCTTTCTCTTTGTGATACTGTTCTTTTAAAGTTTTGACTCATATTTTTGCACCGCGATACCATAAGCGCGGCGCAAGAAACCGTAACAAGGGGAAACGCTGCACTTCGTAACATGTCTTGCTCCAAAAGCACATCTTGCTTTGCTATGGAGATGTTATTCCCTCCTGCTTTCTCGGATCAAGCGACAGCTCTGTTGTTTTACGGCCTTTCCTATTCCACCTCAGCCCCGAGGCCAGCTGATGTGTCATCCCCCCTCTGCCTAGCACACCCTTTCTCCATTTTCTTTCTTCCCTCGCTCCCCGCCCCGCCGCGGGCAACAGATCCTCCCCCTCCTGGAGCCGCGGGCCGGAGGCAGCAGCTGCCGCGTCCCCGCGGCTCTCTGCCGGCAGCCGCAGCCAGGGCAAGTCGGGCTCCCCCCACCCCCGCCCTCCCGGCTGCTCTGGCAGCAGCCGCCCGTAGCTGCGCGCCCGGGAAAGCCGCTGCGAGACGCCCGCTCGGCCTGAGCCTAAGCACTTGCAGGTGTGCAGCAGCAGCAGCGAGCTGGAAGCCCCAGCGGCTTCAAAGCTTTCGTGTGGTTTTTTTGGTTGTTGTTTCAGGGTGGGTGTTTTTGGTTTGGTTTTTGTTTTTTTTTTTTTGCTTGGGTTTTTTGCTCGGCGAGGCAGTTGGAGCTTTTGGGTCAGCGGCTTCCTGAGGGGTGCGAAGCTTCACCCCTTCCCCTCACACTAAGGAAGCGGCTTCCCCCTGCTCCCGACTGCTAAGCCCGGGGCTGGCGGGCCAGGCGCAAACAGGAAATGCCACAGGCCTTGCTCATGGAGTCATGAGGCTCCGCACCCCCCGCGGGCCGGCAGCAGCAGGGCGGGGGGGAGCGGTTGGCGTCGGGGACTTCCCCGGCCCTGAGAGAAACGGCGCCTGAAGGCGGAGCGCGGCAGAGCTCAATGGGGCTCCAGGGCGACCGGCCCCGACCTCCCCCACCCCTTCCTCCTTGCGACTCCCTGGGCGCCCCACTGGCTACAGCCAGACCAGATCTAAACCTGTTCCCGCCAGGGCCCGCGGCCAGCAGCCCAAACCCGCCGCGAGCCCTTGGCTGCCGTTTGAAATCGGGGCGACTCCGCCTCGCCCCCCGCCCCCGCCTCCCGTCAGCCTCTCACGGCCGAGGGGAAGGGTTCGGGCGCTATGGCAACCTCGCAGCCTCCTGTGGGCGGTGCCTAGGGGCGGGAGAAGCCGGCACCATAGCAACGGCAACGCCAATCGCTGTGGCCAGAGGCGTCTGCGTGATTTCTCCGCAGCCAGTAGCGGCCGCCGTCCCCTTTGTAGGCGAGGCTTCCAGCGAAGGCCCGGCCCCCCCAGAGCGAAGACGGGGCCGAGGGTTAGGAAGGGAGCTCCTTTGTGGGCTTTGACAATAAGATGGCGGGCGGGGGTAGGCGGGGCCGGTCTCTACGGTTAGCCCCGCCCCGTCCCTCAAGCGCGGAGCGGTATGTGAGGCGGGAGTGGAGGCTCCTACGCTGGCAGCCGGCGGCGACAGCAGCGGCGAGGTGGTGAGTAAGCCGGTCCAGGCTGGGGTGGATCGGACGCGGCGTGTGCGTCCCGGCCTGCCCGCCCGCCTCCCTTGGGGGCTCCTCGTGGGAACAGGGCGGGCGGGGAGCCGGTGCCGCCGGAGCTCGGGGAGGAGGGAGGGAGCTGATTCAAAATGGCGGCGGGCCGTGCGCCGGGAGCGCGGGACGCCGAGTAACCACCGCCCAGGGCCGTTGGCGGCGGCGAGCGGTGCAGGGGCGGGCTGGACGAGGGTCGCGTTTCCCCGCCGGCGCTGGGCGCCCTTTCCTCTGGTCGGTCCCTTCCGCAGCCGCGTCCGTGGATTCCAGCTCCGGGCACTCGTCGGGTGCCGCCGCACGCCGTGGCGCGGCTGCCCTCCCACCGCCGGCGTGCCCGTGGCTGGGGAACCTCCCCCGGCTCCCCAGGCGCCCTCCGCGCGGCTCAACCCCGCCTTTGCCCCCCCCGAGCTCCCTCCCCCGCCTGCGTGCGGCGGCACCTGGCCCCCGCACCCGGGCCAGCC
>JANHGL010022122.1:0-17260 GCA_024611195.1 Ceyx melanurus
CCGCCGCCGCTGCTGCTGCTGCGCTCTGGGGGCGGCGCATCCACCGTCGGAGAACCGGGGGTCCCGCGGAGCCGACCCAGCCTTTGCGGGAACAGCCCCAACGCCCGGGAGGGTGCTGCAGCATCGTCCTTGTTCATGGATGTTTTTTGCTCCCTTCTTGCTGGAAGTTTTGACCTTGTCTCCTCTGCCGCTATCTCCGAATGACCACGTTGCTAATTTCAGATTTGGTGGTTTATTTTTTTTCTTCCCCCCCTCGCCTTTCCTCTCTTTAAAAAATATTTTTCCCTGTCTTTTCCATCCTTCAAGTCCCTTGTCCCCATTTTCCCATAAGGCTCTGAATACCCCAAGCCCTTTGACCGTTGACTCTGGGCTTTAAAACGGTTTTGTTGAGGGCAGAAGAGTTTTTCATTGGTTTCAAATCGCTCTTAATGTCGTCAGCAGCTTATTGGAAGGTGTGGTGCATTAAACTAAATCTGTGACTAGTATTACATAATATGCCGTCGCATGTACATAAAAGATGATTGTAATTCCATCTGGATTTCTGTTGATACTAGCAAACCACTCGAGATTTCCTCTTGCGGTTTAATGGGCGTTTCAAAACCTTTGACTGGTGCTGCATCAAACAGATTATGATTTAAGAAAGGGTAAAGCATGTGCACTCATGACACTGTAGGAATTAGTGAAAGAAGAAAAAAAAAGTGCTTAGTAGGTCATCTGCCTAATCCATCTTCCGAAAGAGAGTAGGAATGTCCCCTATAGGATAATTTATGGGCATTTGTCTAGTTTTCTTTCAAATGCTCCAAATATGTGGCTTCCTCATTGCCCATAGGAATTTAGGTCAAGCTGCCTGAGAGAAAATTTTGTAGCATCTCGGGATTTAACATCCACTGCTGTTATTCCAAGGGTTGGTTTTTTTGCCAAACAGTAAAACCGTGTAGTTGCAATTGGTCATTTTCTTCTTGCCCATCATCACAGAAATATTTTGGCCATGTCATTCCCCAGGTTGAGAGCCCAGGGACAAGCACATCTGGGAAAATGTCAGCTCTGTGCTCATTGTGGCAAGAAGAGTGAGTTTAATTCAGGACGTGTTAGGAGACCAATGGAGACAAAAACATATTTTACACCAGTCTGTAAATCTGTGGTGCACCTGCACCCTGAAACTGCTGGAGCTCTGGTCTCACCATCTCAAAAAAGGGTATAGTACATCTGGAAAAGTTTTGGAAGAAGATGGTTAGAAATGTCCTTGTAGTTAGGTACATCCAGGCTGCCAAAAGGCACCGGAGGGGAGATGTGACAGAGGTTCTTCAGCTCTTGAGTGACATGGAAAGAATGAGCAAGGACTGCTGGCCCTGACTTCCAGCAAAAGAAACAGGGGCCATTAAATGAAGGCAGCAGGTGGTCACTCCACCTGACCATACAGAGGAGATTCTTAATGCAAAAACTACTACAGACCCCCTTGCCATCTGACAGCAGGCAGTTCATGTAATTTCAAGGGGAGAATGGATGAATTTACAGAAAATAAATCAGTGGAGGGCAGCCAAACCTCAGCTCGCTCAGAAAGGTCCCTCTGCCACAGATGACTCATGGCTGGGCTTGCTGTGTTCTTGCACATTCCCCCAGGTGTCCATTGATAGCCTCTATTTACCTGCCAGCACCGGATACACCTCTCGGAGTTAATGTCACATCTGGGTTTGTTGTGTGCTGCTGCAGCTTTTCCAATACCTCTATTGCATGGAATTAAGTACTCAAAGGGATGAGTGGCTTTATGGAAGGTACCAGAACCAGGTTGAGGAATCTTATAAGCAAGCAGAAAGGCAGCTGGGAATGCTGTTGACCGAGTGGGCTCCTTGGGCTAGTGTTCAGGAATTTGAAGAGGAGGGGGTCACTCAAATGTGCAATAGAAGAACTGGTTTTAAACAGTTGTATCTAAGTGGAAAAAGGTTCTGGTTTGGAAGAATGGAGAGGTTAGTGTTTCAGGATTGTCAGTTATCACACATGTGCTTTGATTATTTACCATCTTTTCATCAAGATCTGGAAAGGTTGTTGTCAAACATATTCATTAAGATATGTGTGGGCTCTGTGACATCACACATGGAATAGAGTACCTGCAGGCATGAAATCATGAGCTGTTTGTTTTACACTCTTGGGAAGGAGTGGAGAGGATGACATTGATGCTGATGCCACAAGCTCTTAATAGTGTAAACCTGTAATTCAAAATTCAGTTCTTGAAGATCATGTCTGCTCATTTCAATGGGAGAATGGAAATGCTGCATCAATGTACAGCATGTCATGGAAGCTGGAAACATCAAAGCCCATTGGAAAAAAGTAATTTATGCATTGAGTCACTAGTTACAACCAAGTTTCTGTCACCCTTCTAAAATGTGACAGAAATAATCAAATCTAGCTATGGCCTGAGGGCAGTGACCTTAATTTTATATCAATCAAAAAACTCTCTGTCAATGGCAGCTGATCACCCCATTCACATCTCAGACTGATGCTCTCCCAGGCCTTCCATTGTCACTGCTGTTACACAAATGGGTAAGACTTATGTTGTCTTGTCTCCCCTTTTCCTCCATATCTTTGAAGTTGTTATAGAACAGCCTCAAACACTTCCCTGTGTTTCTGACAGAGGATTTTTTTCTGTGCATTAGTTTATAAAGCTGTACAGGTCTACCTTAGCGTGTCTGCTTTAACCATGCAGCTTCTCCAGAATTCACCAGTTCAATAGTTTCTGTCTCAGTACAATGCCAGGAGAAGCTGATGAGGCAGGTTGGTATGTGGGAGACAAACTACAAAAAGAATGAAAACAAGGGAGCCCAAACTATGTACATGAGTCAACTTAGTCAAGTGACTCCTGGACATAATCCTTGATGGGACTGATCTCCTATACTATTTTCACAGTGTTTATGCAGGAAAAACCTAATCAGGTAGATCAGGGTAGTCACCATTTTCCCATCAGGTTGCTCCACCTCCACCTGAATCTCAACAACAAATTCAGGCATGTGGCACTTCTGAACTCGGGCGTCAGCTTTGTTCTGAAGTCCAAGAGTCTAAGGCTGTTTGTTCTAAGGTAACTATATGGAGAGAATTTGCTTGCCTGTGCTGATAAGCATAGCAACGGGCCGTTACCCTTTCCCTTCTGCGAAGCATGTAAACAGTCGGCAGTACCATTCATCTTGCCCTATTACTTGATCTTGCAGCAACACTTTGATCCTGTGACCGCACTGTACAGTCACAAAATTAATGCTGCCAGGTGTGATTAAGTAACATAACAATCCAGGATGCATTGCTAGCTTTAAGCTGGAATCACAAATTCTATATAAGCAGGCCCGCTACAAATGCTAGGTAGGGAGAACTGACAGGCAGGTGCACACATACACTCGCACACTGTCTTTTGTGAACTTTTGGAGCACAGCAAGGGTTGCTCATTACACCTAAAACAGGGGTTCTCAGCAGATGCAAGATTTGTAGTGACAGAAGCAATTTTCTTTTTTTCCTCTTATAATATATAGATAATAGGAAGCCTGTGGCAAGTCTGAATTGAGTACTAAGCAGCTTTAAAATTCTTTAAGGCATTATCTATTATAAGGAAGTTTATAAAGCTCCATCTCCATTATTTGAGTTTTCACGAGGTCATAATCCACTTGACCCTTGTGGTTTATTTCATCACTATTGTCCCTCAGAGGAATTATAACCTTTACCATTACCACTTGCTAAATATATCAAGAGGTTTTAGTGATATTATCATAAATCACCAAGCTCAGCTTTGTTGCTTGTAATGCAACCAGAGTGCCTACAAATTTCTGATGCAGTGATTGTCAGCTTGATCTAGTGGTATTTTTATAATTATAACAAGAGCACAGGCTAATAGATATGAATGTATTTTGGCTTTTCTTTTACATTTAACAATTGCCTTTTTCTGGGCCATCTGAACTTCAAGTGCTTGCTTTTGGGCAATGTTTCTGTGATCAAACATGAAAAATATAAACTCAAGGATATTGAAATCAAGCACAGTTACTTCAGGTAACAGCATTCTCACAGCTGTTTCTGTTTTCAATTAAATGTTTAGGCATTCTTTAGAAATCATATCATATAATAATCTGATTATCCTGAAAACAGTTATTGAGAAAGACTTATCACAGGTAATCCAGGTACATTACTATGTGGCTTTTTAAAAGGATAAGCCATGGGGAAGCTAATGACAAGTGAGCGTTTTGGATAACAGTAATGCATGTAATTATGTTGCTTTTTACAGTTCAAGCTGTTTTCCATCAGAAAGCAAGTCTCATGTCAGTGCTGCAAGAGTTTGCCATAGAAAGGATGTGCTATTGAAGCTGATTTGCAGTCGCACTTAAAGATCAACTTGGATCTGAAGTTGGCCTCAAAACCATTTTGACAAGACATACTTTGTAAAACCATAATTGGGATCCAGTCAGTCTGCTTCTGGCTCCAGAAGGCTTCACCAGGACTGTAAATCTGGCTTGCTTGCCGAAACTGCTAGGATTGAAAACTGCAGGAGATTCTTCTTTGCAGTAGCACCTGCAAAAGAAATTTATCTGTCTGACATGATATTGTGGGACAGGTCTGGGCATACAATACCATTTCAGCTGACGGACAGCAAAATACTTTGAACCAAAAATATCTCGTCTGATGAAAACCTAGAAATGTGTGTTTTGGGAAGAGGAGGAGGAGGAGTTATCTGTCTTTATTCTACAAACCTTTCCACTGTGGCAGACAGGCATATAGGGATGCACTCCAGAATCCCCCACCTCCCCATCAACCCAAGGCTTGCATGTCTATGGTGTATTAATTTACATCTGAGCTAGTCACTCTTCAACCTTTATGGTCAGTGGAGAGAAATAGGCACTTTTAGGATGCAATTCATTTGACCTTTCTTAGACATCTGCTTTAGGAAGAGATAAATCACTTCTCCAAGTGTCTATGTTTTTCTGTTGATCACAAAAAGACTGGAGGGTGATTAGTTCAGAGGCAGGTGACTATATTGCAGGCTGTCTACATGCAATTAGGTGAATCCCAAACCGATTTTTCTACAGTTCTGCCATCACCATGGCTGTTGAAGTGCTTTACAAAGGTTTTTATTTCTGTATTATATGTACAGAAAATAACATATTTTCTCCTTCTTTTACCATATTTATCTTTGAGAAACATTATATTAGCAGGTCCTGCATGTTGTGTTGGCGTGGATCATGTTGGTGTTCTATTCGGAACTGTTTTCAACTACCTACTGAGAAATTGGCAATTTTTACATTATTTTACCCTGTGACTTTCTCCAAATACTAGTGTGATTTAATTTAAAGGTGGAAGAAGGTCATATTTTACACTAAGGGAATGAATACAGCATTAGAAGCATCTCTCACCACTGTAGATGACAAGAAAGCGAAGTTGAATACACACACAGTTTTGGTTTTATTTGATGGCACAGGGCAAGTTTTTTTAATATTATTAGTAATAAAAAGTCTATTGCAGTGAGAGTCACTGTACTGCTGTAAGCCCACTGAACTCATGTACAGTACATCTCAGAAAAGGCCCAAGGCTCAAATGTCTATGTTCTTGTATTCCCAACAAGCAGTGAATAATGCATCAGTTTTGCTTCAAGCATACTATTTTGAATATGCTTTAGCCAGAATTATTAGCTTTCATGTAGTGTATATTGTTAATGGAGGTCATGCTCTGTGCCCATCTAGTGCTTTCTCCAGAAGTGCTCTGGTACAGCACACAGAAAGGTTTAACTGGAAATTGTCCTTGTTGATTGTCACCATGGGTGCTCAAGAATTTCCATATTACAGGGCAAGATCCAGCTGATGTTGCTGGAAATATCCCTTGCAAACACCACACTGATCTTTGGCTCAGGACCAACATGTTTAACAAAGCAGGTCGAGGGAACTGTTATATTTTGCTGAACTGGGAGGACTCTTTCTGTTCTCATACTGCCCTGAGACTGTGCAGGCACCAGGTGCCTATGCCCAGGCACCCTGATGAGTATGTGTTGAGCTGCATTGAGAACATCTGAAACCACAAAATAATGAGGACTGTCCTGGAGCTGTCCTGCGTTTGGCCAAGGTGAGGGCAGGCTGAAGAGAACCTTTCTTAAACCCTTTGGTCTTGACAAGGTCCACCAGCTCCCCAATATCAATGAGGTCCTAGTCATCTGCTGAGTAGGAACTTGTTTGAGAAAGGAGTTGCACAGCTGAGTCCTGGCATGAGACCATACTCTTCCTTGCTATAAAGCTGTACTGCTCTCTCCATTAGCATCTGTGGTGATCTAAAAAGAGGATTAGCTTGCAATGAGTTATAAAGAAAGCATAATTTAAGATAAAGAATATAATTTGAGAAGAGTAGGCATTTACACACGAGCACATATGCACACACACGTGCATGCACACGTCCCTTATTTAAGTTTCCCCAGCTACTCTTGGTGCAACGCAGCCAGCTGTTAAATCCAAAATAGCAACGAGTGCACATCATACGCCCTCTGTATTACCATTTGAAAGGGACAGTTCCTTGGGAGGATGGGAATTTGACAGGATATGAATATGTCTGAGAATCTATTAGGCACTAATTCAGCAGGACTGGCTGAATGAGATGAAGCAATGAGGAGGAGAGAATCTCTTCAAATTTGAGCTGATTGGTAATTTTGATGAAAGCCCTTTAGTCTCATTCAGTGACTGTTAATTACCTCTGGAAATTATCATTTATTTTTCTCTTCAGGAAATGTTGTTCGCTTGCCAACATGGAAAGATTAATTAAATTCTTCCACGGATGAAGGTGAAAGTAGGGTCTTTGTGGTCAGTGCACATTTTGGCTGTGGACACAGCCATATCATGACAAATACCCTTTCAAAAAGAGCAGTCCTGCTCTTTACTCTTGTGTTTTCGCAGGAAAATAAGTGTGTCCTTGTTCTTCTGGGGTGAGGTTGGACTGTCAGGTGCCTTCAGCAGGGAAGTCTGGGTATGGGAGAGCTGTGAAAGAGAGGAGGGAAAAGACTAGAGTTAAACAGCTTGGAAGTAAATTAGGGGAAGACTCTTGTTTCACCCACGAAGAAATAATTAATAATTCATGACAAAGGTACCTCTGATTAAATCAGAGGGAAAGCCTTCCCTTAGACCCGTCTATACAGAATACCACAAAAGTTAACATTCAAAAACGCAATAACTTGAACTTTACATTTATACACTGCTCATAAACACAACAGCTTCTCCTACCAGTTCTCATTTATTTGATCTTGGCTCAGCCTCAAAAGCTGCTTTTGTCAGCACTAATGATGGCCCTTCCACTGCTCAAGAGTTTACTTCCAATATCCACTATTATGCTGTTCCCTCCTGCTGTGCAGAAGAAAAAAAAAGGAAAAAAAAAAAAGGAAAAAAAAAAAAAGAGCAGTGTCTGAGGGAAACTCCTGTACATGGTTGGTACCCGCATTTGATTGAGTTCCTGAATTGTAGCTGTCAAACATATATCTGGGTGTAGTTGCTAATAATTGGGCAACATCATAAAAGGAAAGGAACGCTCTGTTTCTCGAGTTTGGTTGGTTTGTTTGTTTGTTTTTCTGAAAGGAAGTTCTTGCATTAAATTTTAATCATACATTAAATAGATGGAAAGTCACTTGGAAGCCCAACGGGCAGAGAGATTTCAGACTGCCTCTGTTCAGCTCGCAGGGAGGAAGTGAGGCAGCTGAGAAGAAGCTCAGCATCAGGAAGGAGGCAGACAGGTCAAAGGGACAGGCTTTCCAGAATCAACCTAGCTGAGTGCAAACAAGCAGCTGCAGTCAATCAAAACCAGCAGGGCAGCCAGCTCCAGAGCTTGCTCCTGGTTTGCAGCATGAGCCAGACCACCCCATGGGGAGTTGTTCTTGCACTCCCATCTTCCATGCAGCACTGGAGAGGCAAGCTGGCACCACTAAGCTAGCTCGCCAGCAGTGTGCAGCTGGAATGGAAGAAGGGTGCCATTCTGCACAGCAGCCTTCCTGCCTGCAAAAGCTGCACACACACACACACACACACACACACACACACACTCCACGCACACATCCAACCACCTGCAAGGCTCATCTGGGTGCTGGACTGGGGACCTCAAAGGCAAAGTCCAGGAAAACCAAGAACATGGGGTCTGATCCTGGTTTCAGCCTGGAATGTTCTTCACACATCTACCAGGATCGGCAACAGGCCAACGCAGCAATGAAAAATGAAACCTGGCTGACCTGACTTGCTTTGATCAGAGGCAATTCTGCCTGGCAGAGGCATGGGATACTCTCCTGTAGGTTTAGCTGGCAGCAACATTGAATGGATGAAGCATTATAATTTGAAGGTTCTGTTATGGGTGAGACACTAGTTCATTTTGGCTCTTCACTGTTGCTTATACATAGTGAAGATTAAATAATACGTTGGCCCATTGGCAAGTCTCACAGAGATTACAGATTTTACCTCTGGTCTACTTTGCAGTGTGTTTTGAAATCAGTATGGGAAAGCATAGTAAGACACCAGTGTTTGCTATTATTTTGAATAAGCTATAATGTAAATTTGTTGTCAGCCTATGACGGTATCTTTTGCTTGCAATAAATTTGGAGATTAGTAACTGAGGATCTGTTCAACTGAATCCGTGTCGGGGAGGAGCACTGGAAATTATGAAGACAGGCAGCAAGAAAGCAAAAGTGATACTATAGAGAAGTTAGGATGAAAAAGAGTAAGAAACTCATAGAGGACACATCTCATTGAGTGGCAAATCTGGAAAACCAAAGAAAAATAGGAGTTTTTTTATACAGGGTCTAACCAATCTAGACCCCTTTTTGTAACTTTTAAATACCACACATGGAACATATATATCACTTTCAAAGAAAAACATGGAAAATCTCAGTTATGTTCTTACAAATGTTTTCTATTTCTTTCCCAGCTAAATCTGTTTACCAAGTTGGACTCGATTCTGCAAGTTGCTTCTTTAAAACTACATTTTTTTGATGAATTTGTTATTTGCCAAAAACATTCTCCTAGCTTTAATAAAAAAAACCCACCCAAATTCAATGGACTGGAAAGAGTCCAGTAGTCTTTGATTCAGGCCTTGTAAAGCAGCAAATAAACATTTTCTGCATGCTTTAGGAGAGCATATGACTCCTCAGTCCTCCACAGTCTCTACATAGAAGAGAGCTGAACACAAGGAGAAATACCTAGTTAGATTTATTTCATATACATTCAAGAAGGCAAGCTAGATCTCCTTCAGCTTCTGGTATTGATGTCAGGCTCTCATAGTCACAAAACCTTTTTTTGTCTTATATAGTATGCAACTCCAAGCATCCCAAAGCATATTATAAGGTGAGTAAATAGCTCCATGAACAAAAGAAATGAATGCACATACATGAAATAGAGAATACTGAGGCTACATAAAATAATTCTGCTTTATTTGAACTGGCTTTTAGCTTGTCTGCCTTCAACTAATCATATTATAGCAAATAGGAACATAGAGGTGCTATAATAGCAGCTCTCATGGCGAATGCAGTTTTCAGGCTGATGGTGCTAAAATGCAGTGTTTGAAGTTTAATGGCAAGCAAGAGAGAAAAAAAATATTAGACATCTTAGATGGCCAGTGTGTCCAGCTCCTAAAAAATACTGCCTTGAATCCTGTCTTCTGAGGTGGAAAGAAAGGTATATAGATATCTGCATATGTATATATGTATGCCAGTGCTAACACTGAAGAAATGGCTCAGAAGTGAGTCAGAGATGCACATGTTTTTATATGTACTTCTTGATGCAACTTTCCTTTCACTGTCCAGAAGAATGAAATGTATTATTTGCCCTCAACATTTTCAGTATTACCCTCTCTTCTTAAAACAGCTGCCGTACTGCCTTGCTACAGAGCTGTCCCTCTCCAGCTGTTGGGATTTTATGACAGCCTCTCCAAAACCAACCAGTGCATGAGTAATATTCAGAGCCTGGCAGCCCACGTCATTATGATTCCACGAGACATTGTTTTATGATGCAAATGCACTCTGACCTCCATAGCATGCAATATATCAAACATGTAATGTATGCAAAAATGATCCCGATAAGGGAGAAGGCAAATAAATTTGTTATGATTTTAATGATATGCATTTTAAATGTCACTTTTGCTGAGCAATTAGGTTCTGAAGAGAGTGTGACCTTTGCACAGTGTTGTCCCAAGGCATAGTACTTCTACGTGCATTTATTACTGCCTTACTTGATAAAGTGTAGACAATACAATGCAAGCCCACCACTTGTGGTAGGGACATTTCTGGCCAAAACACACAATAAAAGCAAGGTGATGCAAATGGAATGCTGTGTGAGAGGCAAGGGATGTTATTGAAACACACTGGTCCAGTTGAGCAGTGACAAATACATTGCCGCCCAACAAGTGCTCATAGTTGAGCACTCACTTTGCTTGAAAGTGTGGTGCTGCCCACCTCATTCTGCCTTGGAGGGAATGCAGTTGCCATTGGGAGCAACCCGTTTTGCAGCTCCTCCGATTCACTCAGCAGGTTGCAAAGGGCTGGGACTGCAACCCCAGCACACACATGAGCCCTCCCAGAATGCACGGATGTGTTGGCACGAAGTTGGCCAAATCCCCAGGATATAGTGTGTCACACTGCTCTTCCCTTTGCTTCCCAGTTGAGCAGCATGGTATCTAGCCAAGCCAGGGGAGATAGGCCATGCTGTCTATCTGGGCACGAGAACACCATTTTACCCATCCTCTGATCCAACAGCTCCCAGAGAGAGCACCATTTCTGGATGCTCTGGAGTACCCACTCTCCGAAACAGGTTTAAGATATTTTGTCTCTTAGAGAAACAAAGAAGAGATGTTTTAACTAGTGAAATGTGGCCCTGCTAGTCTCTCATAACCACTAGCAGTTCTAAAGGCAGTCTGTTAGGCAGAGAAGTGACCCACATGGCAAGGCAGTTTCTCTGCTGTAGCTGCAGCAGCAAAGGGGAAGCAAAGCCAGAGACTTCTGTCTTCACCTTCTGTGCATCTGCTGGTGCTGCTGACAGTTCAAGTGTGGAAACTACATACACATCAGGTCTACAGCTATAAAAGTATTATCTTTAGAGCTGAGGCATTTAATATATGGAAAATTGCAAATAGGAAATACTAAAAAACAGGACTTCCAGAAAGGAAGAACTGCAATTATGTAGGAACAGGCAAGGTCTACCTTCCAAGCACCCCTTTGCAAGTGCTGCCATAACTACTGGACATCGTGTGTCATCTGTTAGTTCATAAACAGTGTTCTGCACCACCAAAAAGAGCAATGGCTTATAAAGAGCTTTTTTTTTCTCCTCTTCAATATTTTTCCTTCACTCAATATTTGTAACAAGTTGGTGTTCATAAAAATGAGTCTGTTGGAAACTGCCAGAATTTCCTGCTGGTGTGACAGCAGCTCAGGGTGGCAAGAAGACTGATGTCTCCACTTTGTCAAAGAAGACCCTCTCCAAGCTGGAAGTCCAACCCCAGCAAGGCATATTCAGACAACCTCCATATCTAATCCGTTCTTGGTTTTATTACTAGCAAGGCTGTCAAGCATTGGGCAGATGGCTAATATTTTCTTTTGCTATCAGTCTCTGTTGGATTCAGACCAATGCTGTAAATATAAACAGCTCTGGCTCTTGGTCACCAAAGCCTCCTCCTATCACCCCTCCTAGAGAGGTGTTACTTAAATGAGCTAGGGAAGTGGGCATCAGTGAGTAAAACAAATGAATTTACCACACAAACTGGAGAACAGAGCTCCTGAACTGTGTACTCAATTTTCCATCAATAGCTCACATCCAAGGGGATTCAGTTCTGTGTTTACTACGTGCCTGGCATTCGGTGGCTTTGCAGGGAGGGAGAGGTGTTGGAGTATTTAGGACAGTGTGTGTTTTAGGCCATCTGGCAAGTATGAGTCACATATGGAGCTCCTGCAACACTGAAATGTTGAATGATTGAAGCCTAAACCTGGTGGACTGCCCAAGTCCAGCTATATTTCCATGATGTGAATCCATCTCTGGGGCTAATTCCAGTGAATCCTGGGAAAATTCAAAGACTCAATTGACAGCTTAATAGTGCTTTGTGCTGCTTCTTTCCAGCATGCCCATATGTGTGATTTACTGCCACCAGTTCTGCATTGTCCTTGCATTCCCAGGCTCTGCTGCTTTTAGCACACTACCATGTGGTGTTAAAGCCTCCTACAGCCCAAGGAAGAGTAAATGTATGAAGGTGCCTAACACTGTTTTCCCATGAGGAAGAGCCACTTGCGTGACACTATCATTCATGTCCTCCTTACCTGACATGACCACATGGTGTTAGGAGGAGAGGAATCGATCTTATCACTGGTGCAAACACATCATGGAGCAGCACTAGTGACTCCACATTATCCGAGGAATTAGTCCTAGAGGAACACCAGCCCCTGCCATAGTCCCACTCTGGGCACAGTGTATTATTAGTAGAGCATCTTCCCTTCTGGTACCTTGCCTCCCTCATCACATGCTCCTCTACATCCTTGAAGTTGATCTTTCTTGAGCAACAGCATCCCTGGTAGCAAGCTCGACCCTTTGTGATCTGTTTTTGCTGTGGCAATGCATATACCATTGAGATACACAAGATGTTGGGATTCTATGTCAAGAGCCCCACTGGGGTTTTTTTCCGCTCACAGAGTAGGAAAGGGGAATAAATCAGGGTAAATGAGGAATGTTTTAAATACAAAAATGGTGTTTTTCAGACTTAACTGTTTAAAATCTCAGCTTCTTAAGAACCTTCCATTTTGGAGTGGAGAGAACCCATGGGTATCTTAATTTCCAGCTGAGAGGGAGACCTGAAATCAGATAATTGCATAACATTCACAGGAGAAATAGCTCCTTTAATCTCCAGCATCATGTTACTTTTCAGGAGCATTTGCAGGTAATCAGCAGTCCTATACATCATGGGAGAGTTATTTGTGTATTTCAAAAGAATTTTTGCTTATTTCTTTACAACATCACATGCCTCAGGTCTTTCCTTCTGGGTTGATTGTCTTGCTGTACCAAATGGTAGTGCACAGGGATGGAACAGTGCTAGCATTATTTTGACTCACGCTACATCTGAAGCCAATATACACCTGTTGTAGAGAAATGGCTTCAGACAGGATGACACACACACATCAAAAGAACCACCACCTACCTGGATCATGCATAAAAAAATTATTCTGAAATACTGTCATGGATTTATTTAATGCTGCCACAGACTGTGTTTCAATGATCACTCGAAAGAGAAAGAAATAGTTCATAGGGCACAAATGGACAGGGAGACTTCTAAAAAAGAAAGCCTGCAAATTATAGGGAGAGATATTCAATACTCTTATTTAAAATATTGAGTCTAGAAAGGGAGTTTAGTCTGAATGGGGTGGTATGTTCTCATGCAATTCTACAAGGATACCCATGTTTTACATCTACAGTGTTCAGGGGGAACATGAGAGATTCAGCCTATGCTGCCTTTCAGAGGTAAAATAGAGGCAAAATAAATAGAGTGTATACAATTAAACAAGGTTAACTTGTAGTTAGATTCTGAGAGCCTGGTATTTTGCTTCATTTTTAAAACAGAAATGTCTGAAAGCATAGGCTTTTTTAAAAAAGCCAGACAGAGAATCCTTCTTCCCCCCTCTGGTGATTTCTCTCAACCATTTGTGCTTTTGCTCTGCTGCTAGAGTAGCTGGGAGACAATTGGAGGTTATTTTTAGACTGACTCACTCTGTAAAGCTGACATTTATAGGTTAGGCGTACCAGTTGCTGACTGCTTCTTCTTCTGCATCTTCCTTAAATATTCCCCTTCTAAACAGTCGGACATTCCCCTCCTCCTCCCCCGGTCTTTCCCTACAACTATCAAAGTACTAAATTCATGTTGTATCTGGCAACATTTTCAGTCGAGATGAGTTAAAAGCATCATTTAAGAGGCAGAGTCAGCTCATGTCCTCTCACACAGATGGAAAAGCCCAACACCACACAGTGCTTCTGCACCTCAGATCTGCTCCTAATGGAGCACAACACGGTCAGCATCCTTTTAAAGCACAAAGGAGAACCAAAGCACAGTCTGCTGGTGGGCCAGATTCATATAACAGGGGTCCCCATGAGGTCCACATTAACAGTTCTCCTCTTGTATTTACTATCCTTTCTAAGGCAATTAGCAGTGAGACGAATTTGGGTATCAACAGTCCATGTCCCCCCAGATAAGTGGATGCCCAGGAGCTCCATGCAAGGTGGCCTGTATTTCTAGGGTTTGCCTTTTGACACCCTTGTCCACTGAAGGTGGAAAAAATGAGTTATGTTTAAAAGTAAAATGACTGGTGTGTTCTGCCTCTGGGGAGTTAACTAAGTGTGGGTGTGCAGGCACTCCTGGTGAGCTCTGTTGCCAGACAGGCAGGGATGTATGATGCATGTAGGACGTATGATACCCCATGGGCAGCAGCCTCCAGTGGCTGGGGTGCAAATCCCTGGGATGGATTTAGTGGGCTGGCTCAGGGAGCTGGGGAAGTCCCAGTACACAGGGCACAAAAGAATCCTCTCCCTACAATGGCAAAATAATATCACAAAGGTCATGTTGGTAAGGCCCCTCTTAACCACCACTACCTCTGGTTGCCCAGAAACCAGCCTCCTGAAAATTCATCTCCTAAAAGCATCTAAATGAAAAGTAAAAGCAGAAATTAAGAAGGAAGGAAATGTGTTAACCAGTTAATTAACTGATTGATGTTACTTTGTTGGTTCTCAGCCCACAGTCAGTATTAGTTCAGTGAAACGTGCTTTCAAGAGAAATGATGCTAATTAAATACATGACAGAGAAGCCTAGGTAATAATTAGCAAGGGATAAAGTGACCATTCACAGAGAATTTTTTTGTCAGGTCTGCATCTGATTTGTACTTTTGTTTATTTGCTCAAACTTTCAGATACCTAAAAACATCTTAATGAAATGTAACGTCCAGATCCCCCCGGTTAAAAAACAGCAGAAATCTGAGATACAACCAGCATTCATTTTGTATTATGCAAATATAACTTCACAGTATGACACATCTGTAAGGCTTCATTTGGTTCCCCCCTGGCACAGTAAGCATCTGCAGCTTTAATGCCTTTGATATACTGTTTTTGATTAGATTAAAGATGATATTTATAGTAATTTCAGTAATGTCATTAGCTGTCACTGGAGTATCCTCCAATATTTTGTTTCCTCCATATGTTTTGCAGAAGGGATAATGAAATTTGACTGTCCTGCAGCTTGAGTATAATAGCTTTGTTTGGGAGCAGGGTTACATTGGATCAGTTGCTACTCGTCTAGTGAAAATGGGGATGATCTGGTGGGGTCTGTAAGCTGTGCGTGACAAGCTTGCCTTCTGCACTGCTGGTGTGTTCATTCTTCTCCATCCCTTCAGAGACAAGTTCATCTTCCCTGTAGGTTGGCTGAAAATGCATTACTTGCCTGTGAGGTCAGGTCAGGAGGGACAAACGGGAGGAAGGACAGACAGGAGGTTAAGACTTATGAAGAGTGACTACAGATCACCAACATCTTTAGCAGAGAGAGGAAAATCCTGGGAAATATGATGACAAGCAATAAATACCTTCAGTTTAACAGTTTAAACAAAGGTGGGGGATTATTTATGGTAGGACAGCCAGTGTTGGCCAAAGGTCAAGGAAAGAAAAACTTAGCTTAGACTTCTGAGGGGAGTAAGTACCTGGTATGTAGAGCAGTTGCCAAGTCCAGAGGCTGAGACACATCTCTGCGGCCATGCAAGATAAGAAAGACCTTGGGATGGGGTTATGCAGTGACAGCTCTGTGAGTGGGAGAGGGAAGCTGGGCATGCTACCAAGAGATTTGTTCTTCTCTTTCTGATCCTGAGCCTCATCTTGCAGAGCACAGGCACTTGCAGCTCTCTGAAGGTACTCCCCTCTGGCTATGTGTAGTTACTCATGGGATTAAACATTCCTATTTTGGGATTGTTATAGCTTTGTTCTCTTAAAGTCCCAAATACACCATGTTTCTCGAAAGAGTAAGTGCAGCACTCTCCTTTCTGGTGGGAAGTAGGCACAGTGGAGTTAAATTATTATTGCAGTATTCAATGTATAAATATTTTCTCCCCAAGAGGTGGGGAGTGAAAGTATATATGTGAGTGACTTTGTTTAAGAAAAAGAAGATTGCTTGACTTCACATTAATCTTTCACATTAATTTTGCAGAAAAGAAAAATAATTCTAAAACTCCAAAAATAATCCCCAAGAGCATGTAGAGGGATAAAATAAGGAGAACATGAAAAATGTATAGATAATTTGGAATGTTGCTCTTAATGATGCATTCCCAAGTTGGGTGTGCTACAGATCTGACCCCCTGTAACATGTCTGCAAGCAGAAGGGTGATCCCGTGGGACTGGAGGGAGAGTGGTTCTGCCAGCCTCCAGAGCATCCTTTTGGCAGGTGCTGGCAGCAGCAGATGAGCACATGGCTCAGGGGCCTTCCCTGGTAGGGCTTAGAGATGATGGCCAGTCAGACTGATGGGCACAAGCAATCCGGGAAAAGTCCTCCTGAGCCTTCCCAGTGTGATGGCACCTCGATCAGTGTAGTGCTAAAAAAAAGGAGTCATTATTGTTAAGAACTTACTGTGCCCCACAGTTTACAGTGAGTTTTGACCCTAACATGAATGGGTGAAATCACTGCTTGTTTAAATGGGCATGATGTGAGCACATCACAAGTCTGTATCAAACACATCTGTGGATGCAGTCCTTGAATTCTGCTAGGGTGTTGCTTTGAGATAAGAGCAACACTCTGGTCTTAATAACTGTTTTGGTCCTTTTTACCCAAGAAAGAGGGGCTTGCCAGGTGACTGTAACAAAGGTCCTTCAAGCCAATTGGCTTTCTTTGGCTTTATAGTACCTTAAGATGAGAGCAAATAGTCTGATAGTCTGATCCCTCTAATCATGGCTAGTGAGTCCTTTCAAGCAGCAGTTCCCTTGGGAACAGCATATATTTTGCAATCAAACTGTATCACACCACTAGATCTTAATACAAAGGTATATAGTGCAACTAGCCCTTCTTTTTTCTTTTCTTTCTTTCTTTTTTTTTTTTTTTTTTCAAATGCGTTTTGCGTTTAGGGAAATGAAAATGCTGCTTGAAAATGAAAAATTAAAATATTTCTCAGAAACTGTAAAATACAGATGTTTACTTTCCTGAAAGTAAAGTTTACTTTCCTTCCTTCCTTCCTTCCTTCCTTCCTTCCTTCCTTCCTTCCTTCCTTCCTTCCTTCCTTCCTTCCTTCCTT
>JANHGL010022122.1:26069-52417 GCA_024611195.1 Ceyx melanurus
AGTCCAACCCCCCTGCCAGAGCAGGATCACCTAGACCAAGTCGCCCAGGAACAGATCCAGGTGGGTCTTAAGTGTCTTCAGAGCAGGAGACTCCTCAACCCCCCTGGGCAGCCTGTTCCAGAGCTCTGGCACCCTCACTGAGAAAAAGTTCTTAAGAAGGTGAAGGCACACAGCATGCTGGCACTGGCAGCGTGTGGACAAGGTCACTTATTCTGGTTCAATAACTGGAGCAACAGAGGAATATGCTGTGCAAATTCAAATTCTCAGCAGGCTCTACCTCAGTGCGTGCCTCCAGATAGAGGACCTGATAGCTAAGGCTCTGTGCTGGGCATCTTGCAGGGTGATTGCTAAAATGAGAACCCCTTTGCCATGAGATCTGCACATTAGCAGGATAAAAGGGGTGAGTAAAATTGGCTTAGAGCTGGGTTAAGAAAGTGGGGGAGCAACAAGAGGAAGAGGTTTGCAACAAACCAAAAGTCATAGCTGATATTTGCCTAATCAGGCCCAGATGGGAGAGATTTGTAGGTGTGGTGCCTAAGGAAAGTTTTCAAGTTACATTTAAAGAAAAAAAGAGGTGCTTTGTGACATCTGAAGGATTTTCCCTTACATGGCAGATGTGTGGAAAGAGCTGAGGGGGAAAAATGAAAGCTAGGAGAAAAGGCAGACCAAGGACAGAAGAAACTTCAAAAGCTGAAGGACACCAAAGACAAATGGCTATGCTTTTGTATGATGAATAGCCAGTCAGCCTGCTCTGAGCCTCCATGTTGCAGTATTGAGAAGCAGTGATGGCTCATAGGTGGTCACTGGGGCAGTACCACCATCCTCTTCCCCCCTTCTTGCTTAAATCCCTGCTCTTAATAGAAAACAAACAAAGAAATAAAAGCTTCCCATTCCCCCATCTGTAAAGCTTTTTTATGATGCTGGCTCAGAATCAGAGTCTTTTAGAAGCAAAACTTTGTCCCACTGAACTCCATTTCCATTTCAATAGGAAATGCTATCAATTCCTTCACTGAAAAATCAGAACAAAGTGTGTCTAGAATATGGCCCATTTTCTGGATTACTGAATGTCCTTTGGTTTGTGGTATTGTGCTAAAATCTGTCTGTGGCTATAATTATTACAATTACATTTTTTCAGCTTGCTTGAACTCTGAAAGGGGGAAGGTCAACTGAAGCAACCTCATAAAATCCCAGTGCAAATGTAGGGACTGTCAGGAAATTTAATATGCTTAGGATTTCTGGCATTTCAAAAAGCAATATTGATTGTCCTTTTCCTATTTGCCTGGAGCAGGTGACTGAAGAAACTTCTGAAGCAATAATTTATTGTGTCTTTACTGATTCACTGAAGCATTTATGAATATAGCCCAAAGTCTCTTGATATTAGCTGCTTGATATGATATCACACTATTTCATACAGAAACTTGAAGAGCAAACTTGGCTTTCTGTTCAAAGTCAGTCAGCCCAGTGCACAGTGAAACAGACTACCAGGTGGTGAATCCAGGAGGGCTTTAAGCTCTTCTTTAACCCCTCTCTGACCCATAGCACTCCAATCTGTTGCATTCATGGACATATATTGGCACCTGCCCTTATTGTGGGATGCTCCACTTTGCTCCACAGCAATGGATATGTATAAACAAACAAGCAGATGGAGACAGGCTGGGCTTACCTTCTGAATGACCTGAGAAGGAGACAGGTGGCAGCACTCACTGGAAACTGGACACATAACTCCAGTTTCACTCTGAAGATGTATTAATCATCGGTCAGATGAAAGTTGTAAATTGGTATCTGCAGCCAACAAGGCCAAGGAGAAAATTCCTTTAATTACATAGAGAAGAGCATGATTAAAGGATGTGAGAGGTACGAGTGCAGGGTGATGAGCAGAGGGAGACTGATTTCTATCACGTCTGGGAGCAATCCTACTGTGATACAGTAGCAGCATGCCTATCAACCTTGTTTCCACGTGGCTTTAATTAAATATGACACTATTTAATTGTGGTATTTAAGTTTTCAGATTTTGGAGAAGCTGTTGGTGGCACTTCTAGGTTTTAAAGTGACAGGTATCTCCTGTGATAAAAATCAATGAAACTCACAGTGTGGGATCAAGCCTGTTGTGTGCTAAGGTCAAGCATGTTGGACGAGACTCTTCTGTCTTCTCCCTTGCAGTGACATTCACTTTTGACCGTAGTGTGGAGATAGAAATTAAAATACACATAGCCATACCTCATTAATGAAACCACATAACTTATTCATACTGCAGACCAGTCTAGGAAATATGGCACTTAGCAATAGCAGGAAACTTCAGAACTTGCATTCTAAAATCCAGAGCCTGATTGTAATGTTAATGTAGTCCATTTCAAAACCAAATTACTTCAGTCAGAGCACAGACAGGTGAGAAATGTCATGACTGAAGGTGAAGAGATATAGGTCAGGCTAGTTCAGTAGTGTGTGCATGCCCATCTTGAACTGGCTCAAACCACCAGTAAAAATATAAAGCAAAGGCTGAGCTGGCCCATGTGATGGAAAAGCTTTGTGCATAATCACACCAAAAAAGTGTTGTAAGAGCCCAGAATGAAACCTAGATCTGTATCTGAACTTCATCAAGAGATTTTGCCTTCCCTCTACATAGCATATATGGGTCTGAAATCCTACTCTGTGGTTATTCATAATATGTAACTATTTGAAAACTATAGGCTTAAGTAGCTTTCACCCAAGAGTAACATAAGAACTATCAGGGAAGTCCTCTGAAAGAAATCTTTAAGCTCTGGGAAAATTCCCCAAAGACGTGAGTGGGAGCAGGGAATAAAAAGCAAATGAGAAGAAGACCAGGAGGGCCTCAAAAGCAAGTAATGGGCCAATATTTTAGGAAGCCAAGGGAATGATGCACGAGATGCTGAACCAGTTATCTTGGCATTGATTCCAGGCATAGTCAAAGGAAAGACTGATAGAGGACGCAATCCATAAAAAAATATCAAGATGAGACCATAAGTAATGCCAATCAACATCAGTTTATGGAAAACAGGTTTGGTCAAATACACTTGATAGCATGTTTTTAATAAAATCATAAGTCTGTAGATTACAAAAGATGATATTGCCATAAAGTATGTACATTTTTCTCTTTGGGAAAAAAAAAAGAAAAAAGCACTGAACAAAACCAGTGCAGCTTTTATTCAAAGAATGAGAAACTAGTGAACTAAGAGATTGAAAAAAAAAAAGAAGGAAGCAAGGAAGAGTAATCCCGTGCAGAGCAATTGTGGTGAAGTCCAATGGGAGCCTATTCTTCATCTAATGCTATTTAATATAGGTTTTATAACCTGGACGTAAAGATCTGCATCTCTGGTGACAATGGCTGATGTAAACCACATGCATTTTCACATAGGCATAGGTGGTGTTATGAATTTAGAAATAAATGGAGCAGATCAGGAGTGTAAGATTGTGGGGGGGTGTATTCTGGGAATTAGTGACCCTAAACCAGGCCTGGAAGTAATTTGAGATAAATTACTGAATAAGTTGCTTCCAGTATAAAAATTTAGCCAGAGGAACAATCAGGTTTCAAGAGCAGCTGAACAATAGATGTAGAGAAATATTATAATTCCTGCATACAATGAAAACTATCTTTCTGTTGGAGCATTACTGTAACACTGCATCCAGTTCTGGTGTCCAGACCTCAGCAGGGGTCAAGAAGAGTTGGAAAGGTCCAGTAATGATCCACGTGCTTTCCTAGTGCAGGATTCAGCATCACAAGGTCATTAATGTAGATGTGAGTAGTTTAAGCTAAGGCTAGGTAGAGCTTCCACATCCTGTTTAAGAAGAGCTTTCTGATGGCAGTGTGCTCCTTAAGATGCCAGAAAAGCATAAGGAGCTCCAGTGCTTCATCTGTATTAGAGAACTGGCTAGGTCTAAAAAGAGTGGGAGGAAAGTAAGGTGAGTAAATGGTTCTCTCTCTTAGCTTAGGATGAATATGCAAGAGTTTGTGTGAACTCCACGTAATGCTGAAATGGACATTTCCCATGGTGGAGCCAGCAGGTTTGGAAATAACCAAAATAAGTCTTTTCTGCCCCTCCACCATCCCACCCACCTATACATATAAAAGTCACTCTGGTAAGTAGTGTTTGAGAGCTATGTCCATATTTCCATGACTCTGGGTAGGTGAGCTGAGCTGCTTTGAAAGAAATTCACCACCAAATGTGGTTCTTTCACTACACAAAATATTTTAATGCAGTTTTTAATGTGCTGATGTAATACAGATACACCTGGGGATGTAAAGCACGTGCTATGGACATGAAGAAACATGCTCCAAAATTTCTCATGACACAGCCTAGCAAAACATTGCTAGTGTGGCCCTAATGGGATCCATGCCAGAAAGGCTCATTCATCTCATTGGTGGTTTGAAGGGCTGCTTCTCAAATGACTAGTGAGTTGCTTTTTACAAAATAAAAATTCTTGGTTCTACAAGTTACTGTCCTATGCAAGAAAAGAATGGTCAAGAAACGTGCTGCAGAAAGTAATAGCAAACAGACATGGTGCCACATGAGACACACAGCTTATTTTAGACACCCTGGGCTAAAAGTGCATTGGATGTTTTTAATAATTATTTTGGTGCACAAAAGATGAAGCCACAGAACTTTATTTTACCTGGAAACAAAAAATCCCCTAAACACTCTTGCTGACAGCCCAGGCTTCTCACTTGGCAGACATGGCCACGGGGAGGAACACAACAGACTCTCTATAGTGAAAGAATGAAGTCCTGATCCAGCAAAGACAGCAGCAGCCCCCAAGACCTGCAAGGGGCTGGTGTCCCAAGCACACACTAACTGGTGGGTTTCACTAAACAGCCAGGATTTCACTTACACTGCTAATAAAATGAGGGAATGGTGATACCTCTGGGCTAGTTGCTGGGTGATTCAGAAGGTGTAGAAAGACATAACACTGGAATAGTCAGAAGAACAGGAATGGTTGCAACCAAAGAGCATCTCCACACAACCAATCCCCATCAAGCTGGAGCGAACAGCTTTGGTATTTTAAAAACAATCTGGGTTTTTTCTGCATGTATATTTTGTCAGATGATAAGAAAATATAGGTGTAAACAAGCCTGCATTGTCTTATTGTCCATAAATAAATACTCAGTAAGTTCAAAGGAGGGCTAGATTCATAAAGCAACACTCTGCTAATCTGTATTCGGGTCTCAAGTGTATTATCTGTAATTTACAACCAATTTAAATGGCATTAACAGTCTTCCCCTTATGGGAATTTAAATTTGCATCCTACCATTGAATTATACACTGATTGCATATTTTCTATAGGGGACGTAATGCTCTTTGAAGCTTGTTTTGAATAATAAAGCATCTATTCATGCACATGGTGCAATGTGTTTCTTTGTCCTGAATGTAATTGAAGTAAAATGTAAGTTAAAGGGATTTTCTTCTAGCCACAGGTTTGTTGATTACCATCTATTTTCATCTATTCAAGGTTTTAAAAGAGAAAAGAAAAATACAGTAATCTCTTCCTGCATTTGGAACCTCATTTACCACTCAGAGCTTTCCTGAGGGTGTCTGAGATGAACAATCAGGAGGTCAAGTTTCAGCCCATCTTTGGAGGAGGAAAAGATGGGAAAAGAAGAAAACAATCTCCCACCCTTCTGAAAAGTAAAAATTAAAAAAAACAAAAAAAACCCCAAAAATTAAAAAAAACCAACAAGACCACCAAAAAATACCCCAAAACACAACACCCCACAGACAAAAAGCAGAGGGAAGCTGACAATACCATATCTAATCTCCAAAAGCAAGATCTTGGTTACCTGTCAGGTAGCTGTTCTGCACACTGACAATCACTGCGAGCCAGGAAAGCCACAAGGACAACTTAAACATTAAGGAAGAAAGCAGGGTGAAATAACATTGTTGACCTTTTGTTGTCGTTGTTTGATTTGTAAGAGAGGAATAAATAAAATAAATAGTAAACATGACTGACTCCTTCCTGGATGTGAAAATGAAGCACAACTGCAGGCTGAAGAACAGGATGCTGGCTCATGGTTCCATGGTCTGCCCACAGCATGGCTGCCATGGTCACCTCTGCCACTTTCTCCCATCCCATCCCCATGCAGTGCCTGTGCACCCCCCACCAACCCTGGGGCACCTGGGAGAGCTGCAAAGGTGCCCTCACTGATGGTGTAAATCATCTAGAGAAATCAAGTTCTCCTCTAATTCTCCTGTACCGGGGCACTGCTGCAACCAAGGCAAGGAGATAACTCACCAGCAGATTTTATGATTTATTTATTTCCCTCTAAAGGTGATGTTCATTTTCAGATGTAAGCAGGGCTGTACCTAACAAAGCTGTAGCGATGTTCATACCTGGCTTTTATCAAGAAATGACAGAGAAGACAAAATATGGTTGATATACATGTCATTTGTGCAGTGATATAAGTAATGGGTTGGAGTGATGCGTTTTATTTTTAAGTATTGTCTGCTTTCTGCATTCTTGAAAAAGCAGAGAAAGGTTCCAGCTTCTGCTGAAAGCCTAGTTTTCCATGGATTCTCAGGAATTTTAGAAAGCTTTTAAAAATGCAGAAACTACTGGAGAAAATTTTTGTCTTTGCCCTTCTCAAGAGGTGATTTTCTGGGCCCTTGAGGAACAAACACTGCTTAAAAACCACCAGTAACATTTTAGGAAGATGAAGGGAGGACTGTGGACCATGGCCTTGATCCCACTAGGAGGAAATGTCAGACAGTAACAGTAACTGTATCTCTAGACATAACCAGTTGTGCAAGGTTACAGGCTATCTTAAATTACTGTAGTTAATATTGTATTGGTGCTATAAAAGCAAGCACCCATCAATGCTGCTGTTGCATGCATAGCAAATAGCAAAGGCCTCCAAGCTGTGCTGCCTGGAGATAGCGAGAAGGCTTTGAGATAGCAAGGCATGTAAATACTCTTTTTTTTTCTTTCTTTTTTTTTTTTCACTTTCCAAAACAGTTTCATCATATCATGTTCACACAAGAGACAGCGGATGGTCCCTGGGCACCTTGAGGGTAATTGCCATGTTGTTCAATTTTCCTCAAATGAACGGCTCAGGAATGATAAACGTTCTTTCATAATCAGCTCGGTACCGCTTGTACACAGTCTGGGTTGGATACTCCAGATCCTGACCCTCTGCCAAAATAGTCATCCTCCCCCCTTACATTCGCAGAGGCAAGGAATCGCAGCAGGGAAGGATCTATTAGCGGGCAGGAACATTCCCATCTGCGGGCTGCAGCCCCAAGGGCACCTTGTGTTAGCGCCGTGCCCTCGCTGCTGTCTGCTCTGATAGCGAGACACCGAGAGCTGGAGCGAGAAACGATGCGGGCGGCAAAGTCCCGCAGCTGAGGAGCCTACATAGTTCAGAAGCAAACACTGGCAATTCCCGGCACAAAACAAAGCTTAAAGTGAATTAGAGTTTCATGACTTCTAAATGCAGCTCAGGGAGACTACGGGCAATGCTGATTGCTCCCTCAAGCTATTCTTGCTCCGGCCACTGGAGGTTACTTTCAGCCCACAGCCACCCCGGAGCTGCCTGGCTGGCGTGGCCACCCAGCCTGAAACCCGCTGCTGAAGTCCCCCTCCTCCTGCTGCAAGGAGAACCGGGGTCCCTCCTTTCCTTGAAATGGGCTGATTTATCATTTTTCAGAGCACAGTCTCACACAGGTTTTGGAAGACCTGTGGTGGATGCACTGTATTGCTTCATTAAAAGCCAAGCTCTTGTTTGTTTCCCTCACCAAACGTGCTGCTCTGGCCCTGGAGGAGGGAGATGGGTGTTCTAGGACAATCGGGGAAGCTGAGTGGTCCAGCTGACCATTTCTCCTTGTTTTTCTCTAGAAAGAAATCAAGAGGTTAGGACTGTTTTTCTTCATACATATGGTAAACCCAAGTTCAACCTGGAAATGGTGGAGTTAATGTTGTCCGTCCAATGGCAATCAAGGACAGTATGTGGTAACTCCAGAGATTCACATTTTAAAATAGCTTAAAATCAACAATCCTAGCAGAGCTGGCTGAGGATCCTGTGCCTCATTTCCTGTTTTACGTGCTTTGCCACACTGGGAAAATGCTGGCAGAGAGTGACAAGGTGGGGAAAGGAACCAGACATATCATCAGCTACAGAAGTTGCTGCTGGAGATTCTTAGAGATTCACACACAGATGCTCCCCAGCATCTTTGTTAATGATGTGGAAATAAATACAAAATCACTGCTGATAAAATACCCAAAGAAAGGAGGGTAAATAAAGCTGAAAGGCTGGCCGAATCTCACGGCCAGCTGCACCCAGACAAGCAAAATGTGTTTTACTGCAGGCAAACGGGAGGGAAAAGCACGGTCCTGAGTGCAATACCTGGGGAGCAGGGAGCTTGGCAGGTAATGCTGCAACCTTGAAAAAGCACTGGAGGTCATGGTGGAGCTGATAAAAATCTGTTAGACTTTTTCCTCTTTCTAAAACATGGGGAAATTCTAAAACTTCAGATAAGAATGCACGGAATAATGATGTATTGATAATTATGGGTATCAGCTAATTAAGGTGGGATGCCTTGCATTATTTCCCATTCAGGATGCTTGGTGTGCTATACAGGGATAGCTCGGTGATATTTATGTGGGAGGTTGGCTTCAGCAGATCTGAGGAGCTCTGCTGGCTTCAAACTTTATTCATCTATGAAATTACCACACTGCTTTCTAATCTATTATAAATAAATAAACACGAGATGGGGCTGAGCTGCCATAGCAAACCCTCTGCCTGCTTTTCAGAACCTCTGCAGAATGAATTTGTGTTTAAAAAAAAAAAATAGCAGTACAAAGGTGACAAAGCAGACTCAAACATCGCCATTACCATAGCAACAGTGGCATTAGCCTGACACAGCAGCAGAAACCAAAATATACCCTAGCACAGAATATCATGCAAGTTAGAAAATTGCTAGACCTTTATGGCACTCAACATAGACAGCCAAAATGTAAAGGGCCATAGATTGCTTAATAAAATGATGAAATGCTATTTAAAAATAGGTTTTCAGAAAATAAATAGTATCTTAATAATCTGTAAAATCAATTTCCCTCAATACTAACAGCAGAAGAAAAAAACAATTGCAAGTTATGCATATACCAACAGTATGCAAAAGCATCTTTGCCTGGAACCTGAAACTATTAAGGCAGCAACATTGCAGGGATTCTCTGACTGCCTTTTTGCCATGGCTCCTGCCAGCGGTGTATTTGGTGATGTGACTAACATCTGTCACATGTGGTTTGCTCTTTCTCCCATCTGCTCTCTGGGGAAGAGGTGTATGTACAGAAGAGTATTTTGCATTGTTTTTGCTCTGCTTTTTTTTTTTTTTCTTTCTTCTTTTAATATATATACTGGGCTGTGTTTAAATGAGGAAAGTTCACACCAAAGAAATACACTCTATGCATGAAGAAAAAAAGATTTCTTGGTCCCCTGTGGGATTTGGTACTGGAGCCTCAGACACAAAAGGACTGAGGAAAGTCTCTCTCTTGCCCAGATGAGTTTGTAAGGGACAGCTTGGTTAGCTTTGCTGAGTGCGTTTGACAACTGTCCTTATCTTGGTGCTTTATGGGTGGGTGAGATGACTGGTGACAGGAGTGCCTCTCAGCTGCACAGACAGTGTGGCAAAGGGGGTGCAGAGGTGGGTGGACAAACCTCCCTATCTGCACTGCACTGCATCAGCTCTCCCACTCACGAAGATCAGAGCACCAGAACTGTGTGGGTGCTGTTCCCACACAGATGCCATGATGTTTTGAGTACAATGGGCCAGGCACTAGAGATTAGTACTGAGACTGTTTTGTCTTTGGGATGCCTATACAGAGGGCAAAGAGTCTGATGAGTTTGCCACTACCTGGTTTCTGATGCAATGCTGAGCTGCAGCCCTCTCTGTCTGGAGAGCTTCCTGCAACCCATTGCCACATCCAGATGGAAGCTGCATGTACAGGATGGGCCTTCAGAGAGAAAAAAGAAGAAAAAACTGTAGCTCAGTGTAACTGGTGAGAAATAACACCACTTCTTCTGGAGGCTGGATGCAGGCACTGGAGGTTGCTGAAGGAGCCCAGAGGATTTGGTCCCCTTATCATGATAGGCAAGCCAAGGACACTGCTATCAGTGATGATAGAGTGACCCAGAGAGCAGCTCCTATGAGCCCATGGTGCTGTGTGGCCTCCTGCCTGCATTTGCCCTGCCCCTGTTTCCTCCCTGAGCACAGGAGATGCCTGCATGGGTGCAGACCAATGGCTTCTCCTGGTGGAGGCCAAGCACACATGGGATGGTTGCCCTAAGCAACACAGCAGGCTGCTCCCAGGGGGATGAGTTGAGGAGATGCATGTGTCCCATCTCCCTGTAGCATAATGTGAGCCCAGAGCTGGAGCAGCTAGCTAGTCAAAAAGCAGCACTCCCACCATCAAAACAAAAGGAAAAGTGGCAGTAAAGGTGGATTTTTTTTTTCCATTTCAAATAATAAAATTGTCAGCCATCTCTAGGTGCTATTAATCACATAGTGCGTGCCCGAGATGCTTTCAGATATGACAGAATAGTGGTAACTTGGACTGCAGCACAGCCAGCCACCCAGTTGGGACTCCCTGGGGGAAGAGGGCTCTCCTAATTACTTCAGAGGCATGAAAAATGGTTGTGCTGGTCCTGGCTGCTGAAAGCCAGACTCCACCAGTGAGGCATGGGATGAGCAACTCCATCACCTGCACTAGGATAATACAGACAGTACTGGAATAAATCCAAATGGGAAGAGGATATATTATCCTCCTGTATCTGTCTGTTATACATCATCGTTTGCAGGATCCCATGTTATGCATGTATGTATTTAAGTTCATTACAAAACAACAAATGCTCTTTCGTTTTAAGTTCAGCTTCATAACCAGAGATCATTCCACTTCATGTGTCTGATGGAGACAGATCAAACAGGATTCAGCCTGCACAGACAGGGATTTATGCAGCCAGAAAATGATGTTTTCTCAGGAACAAGCCTGGCAATGTTTGATGGAGGCAACACACACAATTTCTGCAAAAGGACAATAAATTCATAACATATAAATCCCAAAGACATTTTTTTCTGAGATAGCTATAGCTTCCATATATAGATAAGCTTTTTTTTTTCTTAAAAGTGTTAGCTTGACATGTATTTTTATTGTAATGAGATTACAATGTATCACTTTTATTTGCAGTTACATCCCAATGTTGCTCTTAGAAGCCAGTGGCAAAATGGAGAAAAGCAGGTCACAAGAGTCAACTTGTAATATTTGCAGTAAGCTCCCATTGGTCACCAAACCACTATCTTCAATAGTTTAAACAATTTTCATAATCAATTAATTGTGTGAAATGACTTTTTTTTTAAAAAAAGTAGATAAACCATAGGCATCATCCCTCGGGTGATATAAATTATTTCAAAAACTCAACAATGCTCAGGGGCTTATTGCAGACTGCTGCCTGCCCAGGGAGACAAATACCATGTCTTCTTCAAAGTTACATGAAGATAATTTCAGCTCTCGATCAGGGAATTAGGAATCAGCCCATCATAGATGTTTAAGCTGCTTCCATCTCCTTTAAGAAACATCTGTTTCTCAAGCAGATTACCACAGCTGGTGGAAATGCTACTTTATTTTAATCATCGAAAATAAAAAAAAAAAAAAGAACATGAGCTGCTGGGGAAATGAGGATGGATTCTCTTCCCCTCCTCTGCATGAAGCACTGAAATGCCTGGAAGGGCCAGTTGGGAGAAAGCATCCAGCTCTCCCCAGGGGAGGAAGATCTGCTCCACAGGGATGCAGCTGCAGCACAAGCTCCTCTGTCAGTCAGGGCTTGTAAGATCTGGTCTTTCAGAGTTACTGAAACCCTTTACAACTGCCCATTTCCTCCTTTTTTTTTTTTTTTTTTCTCTCCTCTATCATGTCAGAAGTTGCCCAGTTGTGCTCATCTGAAATGCCATTTAATAGCCACAGAGAGGACCACAGTTGGTGCTGCAGGCGGGCAGCGGAGGAAGGAGCCAGCATAATGTCTGCCTGGAGAAGCAGATGATTTCCACCAGCAGCTGGTTAATGCTGAGCATGATTCCCACAAGCTATGGTCACTTTTGTTCCAGTTGGCAACACAGCCATGGCTGTAGGAGCTTTTGTATTGCCTTTCCAATTACAGAGCCAGAAAAGTGACCTAAAACCCAAGGTTTAATTGACTTCGCTTTTTGTGGATTGGAGCGTGGGCCAGTCTGACAAAGCTGATGTTATTGTGCCAGTTTTGGAGCTGCTGCTTTGAGACTTGCAGGCTCTGATTTGGAGATACTCATGAAGAGGAGGCAGAAAAGACATATCACATTTTGGTATTGCTGTGGCTGAGCAACTGAGCCTGTGAGCCTGATCAGATTCCCCCATTGAGATGCTTCAGCCAGGGTGGCGAAGGGAAACAGTGGCAGGGGCTCTGTGCCCTGGGATGCCTTCAGGGGTGCTGGGCATCACTAGGGTGGGAGAAAGATGTTTGCTTCCCATTCAAACCTTGGGAAGCCCTTTCCTGCAATGTTTAAAATCTAAACCACACCAGAACCTCACTTGAAAACTGGGACCACAGACAAATACGGACTTACCACTCTCCACCTTCATACTTATGCTGGAGGAGTTAATCATCACCTCTGATGTCAGAGTTTAAATTAGGATGCAGAAATCCACATAAGAGGCTTTCTTCTGGTGTTGCACTGTGCTCTCTCCCTGCCTTAGGAATAGTTCATTTGGTAGTATAATCAGTTTTTTTACTCATAAGGGGAATAAAAGTTCATTTCAGGGCTCTAGTCAGCAAAATGTGGTGGTTTGCTATGCTATGTACACAGCAATGGTGTGATGCCCATCCTGCTCTGCAAAAAAATAAATGGAGATTTTAAAAAATATTCCTGGTTCTTCAACCAGGAAGCAGACATATAATAATAATTTTCTCTTTTTTCCCCCCTATAGCCCACCTTGAGGAAGTTCTTTTTTCAGTGGCATGTCAGCCAAGAAGCTGTCAGGGCTCAGCCACCCCCAGCACCACAGCAAACCCTCACCCCAGATGAGTAGGTGTGGTTCATGGTAATACACCAGTACCTCCCCATCCCCAGCTTGTTGTACCTGGAGGCAGAAACCAAACTGATGCTCAGAGCCAAACAGCACCCAGACCTCACTGCCATTATCACCATGAAACAGCAAGTGGTCATCCTGGTTTCTGTATCCCAGTTAAACTGAGTGTTTAATTTCTCACAGGGTCATGTGAGAATTATTCAGGCTGGCAGGGAACTCAGGAGGTCTCTGCCCCAAAGCCAGACCAGCTATGGGGTCACATCAGGCTGTTCAGGGTGTGATCTTCAAAACCTCCAAGGATAGAGACATCACAATCTCATGAGAAAAACTGCTCACTGCCTGGATCTCCTCATGGGTGAAAGGCTTTTCCTTACACCCAAACCTGACCCTCCTGTTTCAGCTCTTGCCCTCCCACCATGCACCACCACAAATAGCCAGGATCCATCCTGAGAACTTTCCTGTAGTCACTAGAAAGCCATCCCAAAGTCCTCCCAAAGCCATCTCTTCTCTAGTCTGAACAAGCCCATCTCCATCACCCTTCACTTAAGGGATGCAAAATACAAACAAAAATAAAAAACAACCTATCTAAAGAAATCCAGCAGTTATCCTCTGGCATCTCCATTATATTTTTCTAAACTATCACAGTTACAGGTAGAGTTAAACAAGTAATTTCCAGATGTCCTTGATCAGAAATCTTCTGCTTCATCTTTGGATCTGTACCCATTACCTCCAACTTTCCTACCCAGTTAAGAACTACCTTTCTTGGAGGCTGTACAGCAAAGGGAGCACACTAATGACTCTATCAGCTGTCAGACTCTATTCAGAACTGCAGAATATCATAAAATGCAATACCTTAACAATTTTACACTTTACATTGAGCAAAAGCATCTCAAAACTCACTTTAGCCTGGGAATTACAAAGGCAGCCTTAAATTGTTGGCTCTTTGAACACGTGAAATGACAAACGATTTGTTCTCAACCCAGTCATTATAATCTCATAGAGAGAAGGAGGGTAACACATGCAAGGACGGTAAAGAAAGTATTTTGGAAAAGTATTTTTTCATTAAAAAAATAACACACAACAACTGAAGTCACGTCAAGTGAACCTTCAGAAATGTATGCAAATAGATGAAAGAAGGAAAATGAGACATAGCTCTGGTAAGTGAACGAAGGGAAGTCTTTAAATGGCTTAATAATAGGAACACATTGGGAAGCAGTGAGGTTAATACAGAAATGACATAAAGCAGTGGGGGGTCTTGGACTAGATTTATTGTGCATACTAATTGGAGGACACTGAATACCAGATAATAGCTGAAGGATGGGGCTGCGGCTCTGTCAACATCCTCTTGTTCACAAAGGATGATCTGGCAGAATTTAATAGCTTCACAATGTCGCTGAGAGTGACACTTTAATAGGTAACAAAATGCTGCATTTCAGCACCATGCAGAGGGAAACCACAAGAAAGAAAGAGTGGAAGGGGATGTCACCGGAGGCCTAGCTGACAGCCTCTAGATCTGCAAGCAGCACAATTTCCTCAGCCTTTCTCAGACTAAAAAAAAAGCCCAAGCATTTATCTGAGGCCATATTAAAGCAAGCTTTCCAATAACCACACCAACAACTGAGACCACAAATGTCTTGTGTTATAATCCTCATAACCTTGCACTGACTGAGCTCAAGCACTAGCTCATTAAAACCTGAAAGTTAATTGCAACAGGAAAAGCAAGCAGCCCTTACCAGTCCTTACTGCCCAAGCTGAGGCAAGAATGGGAATCACTCAGACAGCAGATAGATTTTCTTTTTCTGTGCTAGTGCTTTAAAATTTCACACACACACAAAAAATCACATTGCAGTCAGCAATGCAGGAGAAGTTACGGTGTGTGAGTATCAGCCTCAGCCTGGCAGTGCTGGAGCTCTGAGTTACAAAGCAGACTGCTGAGTAAGGAAACCATTTGCTAAAAAAAAACAAACCCACTTAATGAATTTTTTTTTTCATGTAGCTCATGATATGCCAGTACAGGAATACTGTCTACAGAGGTCAGATGGCAGCCTCTGAATAGCAGCTTAATAGGTTTATGAAATCTCATTCCTTAAAATCAGAATGTTGCTGCTGAGCCAACATTTCACATCTGAGGTCAGGCATCAGAGGTGCACCACTGGGGCACTGGAGATATCTGTTGGGCTCTGCTGGACTGGTAACTATGCCATAGTGTCTGGAGAGGGCAGAGCCTCAGGGACTTGGTGGGACATCCCACTGCAGCTCCAACCCCTCCAGCTGCCTGCAGACATGAAATAGACCATCACTGATTCCAGAGGCTTGTGCAGAAACACATTTTATCAGCTGAATAAATTGCTGTTCTCCATGATGGTATTCACTAGATGTACACTCCAGGCTCATCTGTAGCCACCCACACTGTGAGCAGTTTCTGGGCATCTAGGTCAGAAACCAAATCCGATCTTACTCTCCTCTCCTTGACACCTTCATTACACTGAATTAATGCAATAGACACTCCTCCTGCCACAGCTCCCACTTCAGTGCCAAAGAACAAGGTATACTGCTCTCCACAGGGTGTTTATTTTTTTAAGATGCAATGCAGGGAGGGATGAGAGCATGTGTGCCTGTTTGCCTTACCTCAACAGAGCTCAGAGATCTGCAGGGTGAGGTGTCATGCAAGTGACCATAAAAAAGAGAAGGTAGACAGCACCTGTCTTAAGAGGCCAAGGCTCTTACATCTCTCCCCATCTACCTAAGAGGGAAAATAATCTTTTAATTGATTTTTTCCAGGTGTTTGCACATGGTGTGTCAGAGGGAAAAAGACAACTCAGGTAGCTCAGCACCACAAGCCCTGACCCCTCACTCCTCCTCAGAACATTGCCTTAGAATCTCTGTTACCTGCTGATTTTTAGGCAACAAAAATAATTCAATTTTCATTCAACAGGTGCATAGTGTTTTACTCTTGGGGGAAATTGGTGAACTGAATGTGCTCAAGGCAGCAAACAGGAATGTTAATAAAAAGTAAATTTACTGGCAAAGGATGTGACAGGATCAAGTACAACATCCTTGGTAAGGTACTTTGCCATGCAACTAGAAACCATCCAGCTAAAGAAGATCAGATATTTATCTGCCAAGGCACATTACTAGGATAAGCTGAGCGTGTAATCTAAGCAGATGACCCCACACAGTACTTGTTTAACAGGCTCCATTTGTGTGAAAGAACCACAGTCAGATAATAAAAGAAATATTTCCTCTCAGCCAGGATACAATTCCCTTGACATTCACAGTGCATCACCAAAACTGTTTTTCCTCTCGGGTTTCTGACTGAGCACAGACTTTGCTTAGGTAACTGTGACTGTGGCCAGACCTGCAAATCCAAGTGGAAGGAACATGATGGGCTGATAAAGACTTTTTTTTCAAGACATGGTAGAAATAAAAATAACACTGGAGGAGCAGACCAAATGAAACCCAAGCCCTCAGCCTGAGGCTGGTTCAGCTGGGTGATCACTGTGAGGGTATAGTGCCTGGGCAGCCCTGGACCCCCAGAGGACTTGAGGCAAGTGGGTGGTGGGTGCCCTCTGCCAGTGATACACATTTTGTTCTTCAGGTCTGAGGTCTGTGTCTTCACCAGGATCTTCAAGTTTGATGTAAATTTTTGGGGTGAAGTAGCTGACAACCTCCAGGATGCCAGATTTGATGACTTAATAGTTCCTTTGAGTCATACACCCCATAAGACTGGAAAATATCTCACCAAGTCCTTATCACAGGCTTGTTGTGAGCTGGTACATTTGTTGCTTATTATGGAAATGGCAGAGCTGATGAAATGTGCTAGCTTTGGCTCATGAAGCTTTCTTTTATCCATGGCAAGATCTCATGTGTAGTTTCTGTAGCTGGGATCCATCCCAAGGGCTAAACCCTGGGATCCAAGAGCAATACGGGGAGGGAAAAGGGCCCACTTTGGCTTTTCTCCCCCCATCCAATACGCTGACACGCTGTGCCCCTTGCAAGGTGCCTGACCTCCTTGTGTCTCGGCCAGCCCAGCTGCCAAGCTGTGTAATAGCAGGATCTCACTGAGAGCCATATGTTGCTGCTGGGTTGTTCGAGAGAAAATTAAATTAAAACAATCCACAGTTGTTTTAATGCCATTTCTTGTTTGCTTGAAGTCCTGGTCCCCAGTTACCATTATGCAATAGGAAGGTACAAGACTATGGTTTCTAGTAATTTGAGGGATATGCTTGACACTCAGGAACTGCTGTTGATGGGAAGCACAGAGAGTCCCAGCCCTGGAAGAGCTCTGGAGATGGAAACTGGAACAAGGAGTAAAAATTAAGGAAGAATAATGGCTTTACTTGTTTCAAAATTCAGCTAAAAGCAAAAAGTTACAATGCATTGCACTTTACTGTAGACTCCCTCCAGAAAAACATATTCAAGATGGTGGTTGAATTCATTCCACAGATTTTTTTATTGCTCCCTCCCACTCCCAGACTTTCTCTTCATGTGCAGTTATCACAACAGGGAATGTTTAATCTACAAGATTAAACCTCACCCTCAGAAACCTAATGCACAGGTTATCATTACTGTAGGACAGGGAGAGCTGTCAGATTAGAGATTGAATTGAAAGGACAGACCAAAATTCCCGCTGAGGAAACATAACAAGAAATTGGGGAAAGCTCTGGGGTGTTTGTCAGTCTGAGCAACCATGGGGATGAGGTGCCCAAAGTGCTCTATGCCACCTCCAGCAGCCTCTCCCTGGATCCTGTGCTTGGCACAGGAGAGGGGGACTGGCACGCTGAGAGTTAAAGGCTTGTGTGCAACAAATGTACCAATATATGTTTAAGTCAAAAGGAGGAAAAACATATTTGTTTGTTTTATGGAGGCTGCAAGAACCAGACTTTCATTTCCTGATAGAATTGGGGAATTTTGAGAGAACAAAGCTCTTTCCAGGCTGGATAAGAGAACTTCAGTGTAAAAACAAATTCCGATATCATAACAGTGCCTCATACACCCACACATTTTCCTCCCATGTTTTTACACTAAATTATCAAGAGAGACACTGGGAAGAATCTTACGGCAGACACAGAATGATAATGAATAATGATTTATGCAGTGGCAGAGGCATGAGGTTCCAGGAGTGGTGGTTCAGGTCCTGTGTGGAGCAGAGTGAGCTAATGATGCCCCAGACAATACATTTTGTTCCCCAGAGGTAACCTAAATCTGCTCAGGTGGGTAAGTTTATTTGCAGACACTCTTCTGGAGTCACCCTGGGTTGCAGGTGTGGGAAGGTCCTACAACTGTAGCCTCAAACTCCCCATCCAGGATGGGGGATCACACTGGGGAACAGAGAGCACATCTCCAGCATGTCTCAGGAATGATGGTGGGGCCTGCCTGGCTCCTTGCTTCCCTCTTGCAAGGCTGCAGGCTGGGTGTTGGCTCCAAGGGGGTCCCCCATGCTCTCCTCTCAGGCTGCCCCCAGGTGAATACATGGTGGTTATGCTTGGATCATGTCTTGTAAGCATCTAGGAAGGTTATAAAAGTCATTGTTTTACTATTTTTTTCCACTTTCTGCCCCCCACCAAGATTTCATCCCCCCACTAGAAGCTTAAGGCCAGGAAGGAGACACCTCAGCAGGTCTAGTTCAGAGGCCCTTCACCTCAGAGCTGTTTTCTCAACAGTGCTCCATCAAGGGCAGCCTTTGTCTGGGCTGGGATAAAGGCACTTCCCTAATTAAGTTAGCTTAACCACCACTTGGGAAATACAATGTTCACTAAACTCATCCACAGCCAGGCAGTGACGAGGATCCGCTATTCTGTGGGAATGGAGCACACATCAATTATCCCCAGAATTTCAAAGCTGCAAAACCCAATAGTTTCCTTGGCAAAGTCTGCCAGGCATGACATGCCTGCTACTCATGCTCTGCACATTTCCTAATGCAAAGGATTGGACAACCTCAAATACTGTTTCCAAGAATAGCAAGGGCAAATGAACTGCAAATTACTAAATTCCTTTTATTGCTGGGAGCTACAAAGTAATTTAAATTAGTTTCAGTCTAAAGTGAACTGTGGGGCAAGCTGGGAAAATAAAATAAGTGGTGACATTTTAGGAACACCTTTTATGATCACTTAAAGAAAATATTTCATCTCATACCAGGGTATTTAACAGTCTTAGGAATGATACTTATAAAATTTCATTGTTTTGTGTACATGCATACACATAGCACATTTAAATGCATGTGTATACATATATGTACAGATTTTAATGTGCAATATAAACTGAATATCACTTAGCACACGGCCTTTGTGGTGAAATGGATAGCAACTGAACGCAAGTGAGCATATGTTTTTATGGACAACCGTTATTAACATTAGAGTTTGATTGCATAATGCTCTTTTCCTCCTTCCTAAGTTCTTGTCTGTAGGTGGGTTTATGGAAAGCATTGGTAAAATAATGATCTTGTACACTCTTTAAACAGTTTCCTGCTCCAGGAACTACTTTTGGATCCCTGCTGAGGTTTTGATTAACGTACTACCTGTGACTTCTTCAGATATGAGTTGGTTTGCTTCTGGAGGCAAAGGAAAGAGAAGGGGAAAAGCTACAGCACCTGGCACCGTATCATTGTGACTGGAGCAGAAAAGTAATAAAATTCTCTGCCTTTTAATGCTATAGAACAAAAGCACTAGATGCTTTCCCCTCTTGCAGCATCACTGTGAAAATAACTCAGTCATGCTGACTGGTGTTAGCTGCACGAGCTTTGCATGTCACAGCTAGAGCAGATGGATAACAACAACAATAAAGGTAGTAATAATAATAATAATAATAATAAAACCCCCACAACAAAATATTTGGAAATCTTTTATACTATCATGTTTTCTTTTGGTGAAGGGCTGTTAAATCTTCAGCCAGCTGAAAAAGATGGGATTTGTCCCCCTTACAAATAATGGGTCAGTGGCTGCAAACTCTGGATGCAATATGCTGTTGCAGAAAGCTTTCAGTCAAGTGGAGATAACTTCTTCATGGTACAAAGCACTTTCTGTGACCTCAGTGTCCTAAATGTAAAGCAATACAGTGCTAGTGTCATAGAAATCAGACTCCTGTGGGGTGAAAGGGTGAAAGGAGTGAGGGTGTAATTTCAAAGGGGAATGTTTGGAGTGATGGAGGTGGCGAGGACCAGCCCCTGTTGGCAGGTTGTGTGTGTGTCTATGTGTGGCTGTTCATTCATTTCACTGTTCCTACAGATTTCAATTGGGCAATTTCTCTGCTGCTTCTCCCAGTGTAACTCCCATTCTCCCTGTCTGGTACCTAAGACTGCAGGCAGGTAAAGATGGAGATGGGTGAGAGAAGGAAGACCAGTGCTTCCAGGGACAACTCCTGGGAGGTGAACTGGAACAATATCCCGCTCTGGAAACAAATATGAAGCAAGTAGAGAAAATATCAGAAGGGCAGTGTTAGCACCTGTGTAAGTTAAAAGATGACCTCCAAGGCTGTCCAGGAGAGGATGGTGGGCATGTGAAGCAGTTTGTCCTAGGCCACCTCTGCCGAGAGGTTAGAGAGAGCTCTGGATCATCACATGAGGGGACATCCTAACAGAGATGCTCACAGCTTTGTCACCTGTCACAGGCTCCAGGGCTGCTGAGCATCTACAAGAACTACAAACAGGGCACTTCCTTCCAGCTAGTCCTTAAAGGCCAAAGGGACCAAGGAAAACCCTGCATATCTTAATGGCCTAGGAGGATTTGGAGCTCTGAAAAAAAGAATCTTCCTGGTGTGGGTACATTCCTGACAGCCAGAGGTGCAAAGGGAAAACAGCAGCATGTGCAACAGCCCAACCATATCCCCTTTGCCTGATCTCCCCCAGCACAGACCCTGCCTGCTCTCTCCCTGTGTCAGCTGGTTGGAAGATTATTTCTTCTTGTGAACGCCTGAAGAAACCTTACTATTACCTTATGAGCACATCAGCAGTGCTTCAGATGAGCAGACCATGGGTGGAAAATGGAGTCAGGGTCATGAAATACACAGCTGGAGAGCACAAAGGCATGGCAGCCCCCTCTCTGGCTGAGGAGCACGCTGCAAGTATTAAGGGAGCACATGACCCTTCAGGTGGGGTGTTTTTCCTTCAACACCTCCAGGTGTGACTGACCCCACGAACACAGCAGCCATTGATGGCTACAGAAGGATCAAGAGGGAGAGCTCCTATGTTTCCTCTGCTTTCTTTGGCCAGTGCCTGGTGACAGGCCAGGTGTTGTCAAAATGGGACATTTCAGGAAAAGGTAAGACTAGAAGAGCACAGGCTGTGGAGCAACCTTCTGGCCAGGCAGGAAAGAGTTTGCTTTCCTGTAATGCTATATGGTGCATTAGGGCAGCCTGGACATTTTCAGCTGTGAGCTACAAGACCTGCTCTGAGCCCTGCTCTGCACAACTCCTCCCTCCTCCCTTTGGGCACAGGAAAACTGCAGGAGCCAGCCTTGTGGCTGATGCCAGCAGATGTTTCAATGATAAAGCCTGGCCAAAAGATGAAGAAATTATTAGAAATAACAAAAACAGAACCTTTCTGAGTTAAGACCAAACAAAGGAAGACAGCAGAGGGCAATATACTCTGGACCCATCATCAGGTGGCAGAGGGGGGCTTGGCTTATAGTATTATTAATAATAATAGTAATGCATAGAGGGTCAGAGCCTCAGCTTTTTGCCCAGGCATGTGTCTTGAGTGAGGAGCTCATGAGAATGTCCAGTCAAAAGATGAAAGAGCTATGGGACAGGTGAATGGGGAGATTGGGAGGAAGGTATGAGGAACTAGGAAGTCCATGTAAAGAGGAAGAGTCACTATGATTAATTTTAGGAAAAGGAGACTGATTTTGTTTTAGATGGAAAGGAAATTGGGAGATAATTACTTCCCAAACCTCCACCATGACTCCAGTCACCATGCCTGATGCTGTACTTGGCAAACAATACTTGCAGGTTTGGAAAGCAGCAGCTTAATTTTGCTCATTTAAAGCTGACAAGGAGACAAGAAGGAGGAAAAAGAACAAAACCATGATGTGTATTTTGTTTTTAAAATATTATATAAATAGATGATAGATAGATAGATAGATAGATAGATAGATAGATAGATAGATTATGTAGACCAAAGTCCTTCTGATTTCTTAGCAGAGTGGAAATATAAAATTCTTTCTATTTTTTCTGCCAGCCCTGGCCAGAAATACAGAACCTTTGAACTCTTCCAGAACTGACTGCCCAGACAAACTTGCTTCTAAAGGAGTCAAATTGCACCTTGCTTGGACTGAGCTCAATAACCTATATAAAATTGGACTGATAGAAGGGAGCTATTTCGTAGAGCAGACAATTTTCACTAACTGCAAATTGAATTTGGGGTAGTGATGGCAGAGCTGGAAAATGCCACATTACAGCTTAGATGTCCAGATCCATCTCTGCTGCACATTATATTATTTGAATTTAGTTCTTTTTTTAAAACCTGAGGATACAGGTTTGCTTTGGGATTGTCTGCACATGATGCCCTTAATTTAAATTCTAGTACCAGAAGTCAGTCAAGAGATACGGTGGAATTATGATGTGTTTAGTGCTGAAGAAAATGATTCTTCAGACGGTAAATCCATCTGCACATCAGGAAAGGATGCAATCAGAGAGAGACACTTGCAGCCAAAACAGACCCTTTGGAGTTCAGAAGAGTGGGTAGCTGGCAATGAATAATTTGGCTGATGGATTGAGTCTCCTGTTACTTACTACCTGTGGATACTGGAAGAATGGGCTGCGGGTCTTTCAAATATACTTGATTATCTGAATGACATTGCAAATCTTAAATTTAGAGCCTCGATTGATTTCAAACACTGTTCTGCAGGTGTTCAAAATGTGAATGCTGCAAGCTGGTCATCATTAGGCAGAGATTGTAGGACACCATTTCTGATCGCCTGATTCCTGCCACGTTGATATTCCAGCAGTAATTGTCATTCCTGAAAATGTAAGATTCATCTTTCACTTCTCCTCAGGCACATTTCTGAAATTCAGTTTCCACAAATGTCCATGCCAAAAAAGCTCTGCTGTATGAATATGCAACAGGGCAAGCACAAAGAGAATCTATGACTTATGTGATTCCGTTTGAAGGATTCCGTGTGTTATTCCTAGAAATTATTTTCATAATATGTGTGACATTTCACTTACAAACATTTTGAGCATGTTTTTGCAGTTATGCTGTTTAACTGTTGTGTAGTAATGCTTATGCACTGAGGACAGATCATTTTGGAAAGCAGGACAGTAAGGGAAAGTAGAACAGCCTTGAAAGAGATAATGTTTTTGATTAATGTTCATTTATTGTTACTGTGCTTGAAAGAAATGCTGCTTGCTTGCTTCCCATAACCATTTTGGTGCATTTGTACCTGTTGGGGTTATGGCACCTGCAGGCCAGGTAGAAGCAGGAATTTGTGGTAAAGCTTGGTGAGATAAACAGTTGTACAGACTGATTTGAGAGGCTGAGCTTTGTACCAACTGCCCCTTTTGATAAAATCTTATTCTTCTTATTCAGGATTTAATTGTCATGACCACTCTGCCCCAATGGAGGGTGCAGATCAGTGCTGGGGAGCCTGTGTGCCAGTTTCCATGGCCAGGAGAGGTGGTGGGGAGGAGATACTTGGCCAGCCAGGCTGTATTGGGGTTCCCAGTACAGGAGAAAAGCCATTGTCTGGTCTGGTTGCCACACATGCCTTGGTGGGATTAGATCATGTTAAACAAAACTAAGGTGTAGCAGAGAAAGGGCACTCTTGAAAGGTTGCAAACAGAGGTGCTTACCTCCTGAGCTCCTGGGCTCTGAATTTGAATGTCATAATAAGACAAAAGCAAAAACAGGTTTGTATTAGGCTGAGAAAAAAAAAAAAAAAAAAAGAGAGCAGGACTTTTCCATTTAAAGTCCCAGCCAATGCAAAATTTCCCTACCATTTTCAGGCTGCAGCACAAACCAAGCTATCTCAGCACAGTTGTTGACACCTACTGAAATAAAAATGCATGAAGAAATCTTTGTGAAGGTCACGGTGACCTCAGTGCTTAGCACAAAATTCTCACTTAAGCTGGGTTTCTGGCACATCCTTGTTTGTAGCTAGGGAAACAGGCATTTTACTTGATAGAGACATGATCTTCTGTTAGCTTTGCTCATTCCCAGCCTGACTTGGCTGCACCAGAAGTAGAGTTGGGCTGAAAAATGGCTGCTGATCAAAGTGAATTCAAGGACAGGGCTCAGTGCAAACACTGAGAAACTGCTGCATCACTTTCAGATGAGGGGAACCAACTCACACTTTCCTCCTTGCCAAATTAAATAAGGAGCAGTTGCAAAGAAATTAATGAAATACGTTTTTGCTAGAAAGAGGAAAGTGGGGCAGCCAATAAAGAGTGATTTCTAAAGGAGTCTGGAGATTTTGAATCGCAGCAAGACTCCGGGAATCTAACCCCACTGCAGGTCGTTTCAAAAACTTTGTTGTAATATGTTCCTCCAACTGTGGTAGAAGTGGGAACAGCTACAAAATTTGACATCTCAAAACTTGGCTTCAGCATGGATTTTCCTTTAAAAATAAAGATTCATTTTGAATGGAGTGCAGTAACTCTAATATTAGCATTACCAGTATACTTAAGGCTAGTCCAAAATATAAAGTATTAAGTGATGAGGACTGAAGTGGGTCTCTCCACTGACATGTTTTTCCACTCTTCTGAATATTGTGCTGCCATTAGTACTAAGACCCAATACTACCAAAAAAGCTCCAAGCTTGCTTTGCAGCACTGAAAAAATACAGTGTTTTGGGACAACAGAGAAGGGGGCCTGTGCTCGTGTGTATGTTGCAAAGTAGCCTTTGCAGAGTCCCACCCACATCCCTGCCTTCGGTTGCCCGACTGTAGGGTGCTGAGGGAAGAGGGTTGAAGGGTGGTAAAATATGTGCACAGCCTTTCCTGCATTCCAAACAACAGGAGCTGAGTGGTGAGGAAGGATAGATTAAATATTATGAAAACTAGTTAGTTGCTCTTTACCTTGGAAAGGAAGAGTCACATACAAAACAAAGGATATTGTGTGGTGCTGCTGATTGTGATAAAATCTCTTTAGAGTGACAGGCCAAGATAACAGAACGGTGTACAGTATTTAACACAACCAATCACCAAAGCAAAAACAAAACAGGCTCACAAAAGGAAGTGTGGCACAAACAGAGACAAAAAATAAATGGTGATGAAAGCCACACATGGACCTTTATGAAAAGGCATCTCTTGCCCAGGTGCAGCATAGTGTGGAAGGGGCAGAAATGCTGTGTTGCAGCAGTGTCTCAAGAACTGCCTTGTGGACAGGCCAAGACTCCTAAGACACAGAGCCATCCTTGGCTACACTTCATCTACCAGGGCCCTGGGTCAAGGCAGGAGGGCCACATCTGGGGACCTGGCCAAAATATTGGTTCTACTAATCAAGATGTTATTTTCCAAATCACCAGTGTCGTTGCAGAGACATTTGCAGCCCATGAGTGTAAATACCACCTGACATCACCTTAGCATCACGTTCATCAGAAAAAAACCCCAAACCTTCTAAGATCAGGTAAGGCTTCTTCCTGGAGTTTGAGGAGCTAGTTAAGATGTGAACATCCAGGAAAAAAACATGCCATAGAGACTAATTACAAGAAGTGGCTAAGAAACAAAACCCTACTCATTTTCAGAATGCATCACCTAGTGCTGAAGTGCTCAAAAGATCTGGCTTTTTTTTTTTCTCAGTGTGTGAATTATTTCATCAAACTGATATGGTTAATGCAGCTCATTGGCCAAAACCATAGCTTCTGGTGAATGTAGACCCACACCACTGAGAAAAACTAAACTGTTAAGACAACATCACTTTCACAGAAAAAGGAGACTTTCCACAATTACAGCCAAAACCTATATTGGAAGGGAGCTGAGGCACCTTGTCAGCGAAACTCTCTTTTTTTTGGTTAAAAAAAAAATATCTTACCAGCTACACTAATTAACATGCAATGAAGTTCGAAAGGCTGCCAAAGCATCTACAGTAGCACAGTGAACAGTCAGAAAACTCAGACAAGAACTTAGTGTTCCTGCCTCGTCATGCTTCTTTCCTCCACGTAGGTGGACAGGCTGAAATGGGCTGTGTGACCTCCTTCTGTCAGAAACTATTATTCATGTTATGCCACTAATGCCCCTGGCTAGCTTGTCTGCCAAATCTTACATTAAAAAAAAAAAAAAAAAAAAAAAAAGGCATTGGGCGGGACAAAGCAGGAGGGAAAAATTTACCCTTTTTATTCTGGGCCCCTGGCAGGTAG